>VZUA01067748.1:4269-15520 GCA_013401035.1 Horornis vulcanius
AATTATGTGGTTGCTCAGTTGGCTCATTTTCAGGCTTTCCTTGCAAGTTTTTTAGTTGTGTCAGATTTTGATTTAAATTCATGCTACAGGCAGAAACAAGTGTGAACTTTCTTCCATATTCATATATTTCTTTGTGTGGAGAACAACTATCAGTTGGCTTACTCCTCCATAACTTTGGCGTTTCAATGATTAGAGGACGTCACCTTTTCTTACCACTTTGTAGCACTCTGATGCCCAGTTAGCTAAGGAATTGCCCATTTTTATATGACTTTCCATTTAAAGAAATAACTACATGTAGGCCACCTAATGCTCATCAGTGATGCCCATAAGCAATGGAAAAACAAAGTCAAGCTGTCATTGTGTGGTTATTTGAATACAGTAATAGTTTTGAAAAGTTTGGGAATGACAGTCAGAGATGTCACTTCGTCTTTACCTTCTTGACTAAGCCTATTAGCAAACAGCACTAATTATGTGAGTACATCCTTTTATTTCCTTTTCTGCTTCTACATTTTGAGAGCAAAAGTCTACCCAGTGTTTCAGATGAATTTGCTTCCTTTCTGGTTTTGGACCAGTGCCTCATTTTTGGTGTTCAGCATTGCTCTGTGTATTGGAGGAAGGTCACAGTCTTTCCCATACCAATGCAGCCCTAGTCCATGATCCTCCTTCTGTTGTTGAAATTTTACTTCCACCCCATCTAACAACATGCAACAATATTATCCTTGTGTGGCACAGGTATGTGAGGCTATGCCAGACTTTCGGGTGTTAGCTTTATTTAACAGTCTAGTTTTATACCAAAGCATTTTCTTTCTGCTGCTACAAGGTGACTTAATGGCACCAAAATTCTGCTGTATCAGCGAATGAAACTTGGTCACTTCTGAGACCATGTTCTAACTGTATTTCAGGTTTTCATTACTTTTAATGGAAGATCTTGGTCTCTTCAGAAAAGTTCTCTATGGCACAAAGGCTCTGGGTTTGGTTTTTCTAATTCCCCACTCTCTGCAGTTACTTTCAGAGCTCCCTTCAATTCAACTTGCAGTGAAAACATATTGATTCTTGGCCAGGAGGGACTGGGGCCACCCAGCTGTTCTGGGTGATCTCAAGCTGCTAGGCTACTACTCTTGAAGGCCATATTATGTCTGAGAGTCAATAATGATGTTCAGTACATCCAAGCTTCAGTTTGTGCTGTTGTCTTGCTGAGCTATGTTGAGAGATTCCCAACAAAAAGCAGTAAAGAAGGGTATTGCATTCACAGGGCAGTGTTCTTCCAGCTCTTTGAAAACCATCCTATATCAATAGAGGAGGTCAAATAATGCAAATTGGGTAGGTCAGTAGGCAGATCTGTGTGGAGTGTACAGTAATGTGTAATGAGTGTTCCTTTTTGGTTGACAGTGTAATAGTTAACACGAGGAAAGCTCACTCTCGATATTCTCAGCTCTTTGTTTTAAGCCACTGGCAGATTCAGACAGAGATCTTCATGCAGTGATTTATAGCACATTCTCAAATAGGAATAGGAAATTCCTTGTTCAAAACCAGGTAGAAGAACAGAGATTATTTTGTTCATCCCTTTTCTTTTGCTCATTCTTCTCCTCTCTCCCCAAGTCAGGCATGCCAGATTGTTGTAAGGCAGCCCCATTCAAACCCTGAAGCTAAACAATACACTATTTTCTCTTGCTTTGTTTCATTGAAGCTAATTTAATATTCTGAAGAATGAAGCATAATGCCATAAGAGCATTAAGCAAGCAGGATGGGTTTGATACGTTTTACAAGAAGGAACACCTGCTGGAATGACGTGGGTTCACAAGCAGGGAAAGGACTTAGCCTTTCCTTCTTCCACTTGGAAGAATGTTCTTACTGGGTTTTTGGTTGTTTGGTTTTGATTTTGCTGTCTGTCCCCCACCCTCTTTTGTACTTTTGTTCCCCCATAACTTTCTTGTTGATCATTGCCCTCCTTTCTCTGGCACTGGTCTGGATTAGATGATGTGTACATGCCATTGCCAGTCTGATTCCACTGCATGAGGGTTATTTCCAAGCAGAAGAGAAGGATCTGTACTTTAAGGGTGGAGTGTCAGGGGAGGTATGTGTGTAGTGTGCTGCAAGAGTTATTTAGTGTGCTGTGACTTGCAGCCTTTTACTTTCAGCTCATCCTTATATATGTACGGTCTCAAATCTTAGAAGTTTAACGTGGAATGGTTTTATGCAAAGCTGGTTAAGTTTTTATTTTTTCTCAAGTCCTGTGTACAGATATGCAGGTGGGAGAGAACAATCCTAGAAGATGTAGGATTTGACTTATCCTGAGCAATAGCTGCTTGAAAATGAGAAAAAAATTCAGGGGTAATCTGGTTGTTCTATGAACAGAAATCAGTTGGATGGTTAGTGTCTAAGGCTTAGACCTGGACAGAGCTCTTTTGGGATATATTTAACTAAACTTTTTCACCTGTTTGGTTCTTGTTGTTGATTTGTCAGGATTTTTTCCCCAGTCTTCCCGACGAATAGCAACAGTCTATCTACCTCATAGTGGTTAATATAGCACAGAGCTTGATGCAGCCCTGGTTGAGGTCAAGCACTCCAATTCGAACCTCTCAAGGGCTTTCTCTATGTGTTGCCAGTGTACTGGTAAAAATGACTTTAAACTCTTGTCAGTGCAGTTACTGGTGCATGCATCACAGTCCCACTCAAATAAACCTGTCACAACACAGAGTCAGCAGCTAGAGAAGAGTACAAGGGCAGGCCTCTAGCTTTTCATTCGAGCATCACTAAACGTGCACAGAGTGCCCAATTATTTCAGCATTATTGAGCAAGCCTACAGGAGGACCCAAGCCTTGCTACATTAGATTTTCTTTAGTAATTTGCTCAAGTACCGCTGAGGACACTTAAAGGGCTTAAAACGGTGGCTGCAACCAGTTTCCTTTTCTGGATTGTTAATTCAGGTTTTCTCTTTCAAATTAACTTTCACTGCATGCTGTGCAGTAGCGCTGGGAAAACTGTTTAACACTAATTTTCTCAATTTTCAGCTTTTTTTTTTATTATATAACTGCTTTTACAGTTACATATGTTTTGATTAGATGTGTACATGGTGCGTTTCTACTAGAAAGAGAAAAGCATATTACCTCTGTCAAAGAAATAAAAAAAAAAAAAAATCACCAAAAATGGTAACATTTGTTTGCTTTTTTTTAAAAATTTTTGTCATTGTTGTTTTCCAGTTCAGTCTGAGTTTTACCCAGATATGTTGGGTGCAAACGCTGGAATTTTTAAAGGCACCAGGATGTTTGTGAGCATTGGATCGATCTTGGATCGATCAGATGCATTGATTGATCTGATCAGTCACGGTTGATGTAGGTGATCAATCAGACAATCCCCAGCTCCCTGAACAAATTCAATATCTGTGTTTTGTTTTTCACAGCAGCAACAACTCCAGGCCCAGCACTTGTCACATGGACATGGTCTTCCCGTGCCACTCACTCCGCACCCCTCGGGCTTGCAGCCTCCAGCCATCCCACCCAT
The DNA here is from genome assembly GCA_013401035.1 of Horornis vulcanius. NCBI lineage: Eukaryota > Metazoa > Chordata > Aves > Passeriformes > Scotocercidae > Horornis > Horornis vulcanius. Next base: position 7,771 of record VZUA01067748.1, read on the forward strand.
TGGCAGCAGTGCTGGTCTTCTTGCACTCTCCAGTGCACTGGGAGGGCAGTCCCACCTCCCGGTTAAAGATGAGAAGAAGCACCATGATAATGATCACCAAAGAGGTAGGTGTTGCCAGAGGAGTGTTTGGCTTAATTTCCCTTCTTTTCTTTTTTAAATTCTCTTGTTTAAAGCAAGCAGGGGGGAGGGAGCAGGGAGGAGTGTTCAGAAGAGTTCCTAGCTAATTACTTTAGTGCTTATTATCTAGCAGTGGCCAGAAATTGTGTTCAAGTGCTAGAAATCCAGTTTTATAAATCTGGCTGTACAGCATTAATAATTGACTGTACAGAAAAGTTAACATCTGTGCAATTTATTATTTAACAGACATCAGGATTCTTTCTTTGGAGTATGATAAATGTATAATTTTATGTAAACTAACTAGTACTTTTCTCTTTCTCTCTTCCTCCCCGTGCCCATCCCCTGCCACCGTATTTCCCCCTCCTTACGCATGGGGGCTGCTCTGCATGCAGACAGAGACTCCATCAAGGTAGGATTCCATTTCGTAGGTGTAAAGGGTAGCTCGGTAGAGCTGTGTGAAGCCTGCATTTATGTGAAGTGTGGCAGAGAGTGGTGGAAAAAGTCACAAAATGGAACTGGGTTGCGATGCTTCTGTTGATTGGCAGCACCCAGCATAGCCTGTGTCACATTTAGGCGATGGCTGGTAGTGGGGCAGCTAGGATTGCAAGCAATATGCCAACCAGTTGAGTTTACTGGAGCAGGTTTGAGGCTGTTCATGGATGGAAAGAAAGGTTTGCCCAGGGTCTCTCTCTCCAGGCTTATGAGACAGAAGGAATAAGCCAGTAGTTTTAAGTAATCTGGAGCCTGTAGATTGTAATTCTGATATTTTCTTATAATGAAGTTGAAGAAGGAGAGCTCTGTCCCTCACAGGGGGAGATGTGGGATGCTGCCTGCAGTCCTGTAGGTGGAGTGGAGTGAGCTGCCCTTACATCTTCTACCCTGATGAGCATGGTATTGAAGCTTGCACTGAGGATTCTGCCTTTCTTTTCCAAAAATTTATTTTCAGGTTCTGAGTGACTCTGCAGCACACTTGTATCCTGTATATGGTGGTGTTCATAAGTAGATGTAATAGCATACCTTGCAACTTGTATAATTTTGAGCATTCAGTAATGGATACAAGTGTGATTCAGTGACCTGTGATGCTTTTCCATACTGATAGCCACCAGAGTCTCTTAGGGACTCCTGGGGTTTTAATGCTGCAGATGGAGAGATGTGTGTTAGCCCTGCCCTCATCCTTGATTGGTCTGCTCTCCTAGTTTCGGTGGTTTTTAGAAACATGAGATCAAGCCTTATTAGGTACTGCTGAGTGTGGGAAGAAAGATACACTTGTCTTAGAGATGGCAAGACCTTTATCAACCTTACTGAGAACTTAGAAACAGTTTGTCAAGTTTCTAGTGGTGCTTTTTTATGAAGATATAATACATCGTTGGGGTTGGGGAAATGATGGAAGAGATGTTCACAGCATGAGTCTGGTGTGCATTAGACAAGTTTAGCAGGCAGATATTACTAGTGTGACCTTGGTGTTGGGAGAAGCATGGTTCTGGCACAGGCTTTGCCCCCACCAGAGACCTGTCCATCCAGGGATGACACGAGGGCTGACACCTTGATTCTTTGGCAACCACAGGCGGGAACATGTCCCACAGCCTATCCAGGCACACCCATTCTGCCACTGGCACTCCTGACATGTCCCAGCCAAGCACATCTGAGCCAACAGTTGTCAGTTTTGCTGTTACACACATGGCTCTGCATAACAACAAGGAGCTGACAGGAACTGTCAGTTTGCACCATGAGCAGCAAAGGCACTGAAGCTGTTTATCTGCCGACATAAGACAACAGAGTGTTGGATTTCACTTCAGCCTCTTTGTCATGAGGGCTAGAAACTGCTCTTACTGCTTTACGTGACGAGGGGGGAGCACACATTAATGATGGTTTCCCTAGAACACCCACTCTTCACTGTGAACAGATAAGTTTAGTCCATTTTTCTTTTCCTGCTCTCAAGCTAACAAATGCAAGTGGGGCAGATTCCTAACTGTGACATACCCACTTGGTTTCTTGAGTGAGTTTGCTTACCTGTACAGTTGGAACCATGATGATTTCATTCAAGGAAATGATTGAGGAGAACTGGTAATATATGCCCTTCACTGCTTCTAAACAATATATCCTTGTCATATTTCTGTAACATTTGTGAGGTGTTGGGGTATTTATACTGGCATGGATGTTAGGGGGAACATTTGTACTAAAAAGGCTGATTTTGTCTGGGATTGATTCAAAAGTGCTGTTACTTGTACAGCTTCCAGAAGGAAAGAAGGGCATCTACTTTGTGCAGTTTACTTTGAAATGATAAGTAGATGTTTGTCTTGCACGGTGCTCAGGTTTCGAATTGGCGTGTGTGTCAGCATTATGGGGCTTACTACCAGTTTCGCAAGGTGAAATAGTTTGCTAATTTCCTTAAATGTTTTCAGTGATGCCCAGAGTAGCAGTTAGTCGCTTGTTCAATCGATCCCTCCTCCCTTAAGTGGTTCCTGGTTAAGAGAGGCTTTTTATGATTGTCTGCTGTGTGACTTGAGACAGTTTTTGTCAGCCAGAACCAGCTGGAGTCTGTGCTTGTATGAAATAATTTATTCATGCAGGATAATGCTCCTTAACATTTAACAGGTAATGAACGTGACATAAATTTCCTTCTTCCTTTTAATTTTTCCCTTTCCTCTTCCAATGTGCAAACCGGCAGGCTCTGGTACTCTAAATAGTAAGTAATTTTTGGCCATCTGTCAAAAGGAAATTTCAATACAAATTTAAATTAATGATGCCTGAAATTTTTTATAGCTCCTCTAAAAGCCTCTAATGTGCAGAAAATTCTGAATCTGCTGGTAGTAATTAGTGTAGCATGTAATGAGGATATGGGCAATGTTATACAGCCCCAGTGTAACGTTTTGATATGGTAGCAAAATTTTGATTTATATAAGGTTGTGCCTAGGTTTAATTGTGAGAGACACTTTAAAGTGTTTTCTTGCTGATACAGATTATTAAGCAGGGTGGATTTTAAAATAGCTCATGAAGTGTAAATTTACGCTTTAGTGTGCAATTCAGATAACAAGGTACAGTACCCATTTCTACAAAGAAAGGAATTTGGCTGAAATGACCCATTTCTTGCCACTACTTACAGCTCTGTAGATTTGTGGGCAGTTTTCTTACTGGCACTTGCTGTCTCTAGCTGTGCTGGTCCTGACTCTTCTCTTAGTTCAGGCCAGGGAAAAGGCAGTTTGCATCACTGTACCAAATGTGACGTGTTACGCCTGATCCCCCCTAGCTCCTCCCTGGAGTGAGTAGTTCACTACTGAAACTGAGTAGTCACCTTCAGGTAACGTGAGATTGTCCAGGAGCTGTTGCTAAATAATAGATCAGCATTGACGCAGCAAGCTCTGTGGACAAGGGCAGCTTTGGGAGCTCTTTGATTTCTTCTTGGATCCAGTCCTCCACATTCTTCACAAAGTTTGAAGTGTGGGAAAATTCTAAATGGAGTAAACTGGGTCATGGGAGTGCTCTTTGTGCAGTGGCAGGGCTGTGGAGCAGACAAAAGGAAGGGAAGGGTGGCATGCGCCGGGGCTGTGCTCCGAGTGCAGCCTTGGCTTAAGGGCTCTGAGGGAATATAATGTGTTTAGACAGAAAGACAAACAGCTGTGCAGTTAACTGAACAGCTTTTCAGAGAGGACTTGGTGTGTCTCCTTTTCAAAGCCATAAAACTTCTTTATTTAAAAGAGGGGAAAAAAAAAGAAAAAGGATTATTTTTTAAAATGGATTCTTCCTTGGTTATTGCACTGCACAAGTTTTTTTCCCACCTCCTGTGAGGGCTCTTGGTGCAGGAGACATGTTTTTCTTTCCAGCTCCAGTCATCTCTGGGACAAATGTGGCAAAAGTTTCTCTGGTGCCTAACAAAGTTCCTTTTCTAATGCATTCCCTTTGGAGAAGCTATGGAAAAATCTTGTGTAAAAGAGCTCCACCTGACAGAAAGTAGTGTAGTGCTAGCACACTCTTCCCATAACTCTCAGTGCAGCAAATAGAATGCGGGAGCTCTCAGATGCTGGCTGGGTTGTGGGCCTGCCAGAGCCTGGATGTCCCTGAGCAGATAGTTCAAGAACCTCAGTCTTCTGAAACTTGTGAATTCATGCACAGGATCCAACATGTGTAACTTTTTATCACTTCAAAGGTAGATCTCTTGTTCTTTATGTGCCTGTTGCGTATTGCCTTTCTTTTTGGGTTGGTTGGTTTGTTTCTTTGGGTTGTTTTTTGGTTGTTGGGATTTTTTTTTTTTCTTCATCTGATTTTTATATTATTTGGGGCAGAGAACCTGCCTATAGTAAGACTTGCCAAGGTGATGAAACCTTTTTTCATTTTGATCTGTTTAAGCAGCAACAAGTGCCAATAATTGAAAATTGCAGTCTTATGACAGGAATAAAACAGCTAGTTGGATATTCGTCTGGGGGAAAAAAAAAGAATTTTAGAAGGAAAGATCTGAAATAGTGTATCAAATTCATCTTTAGGGTGGATTTCTGGCCAACATGCTGGCGAATTGGGAGACGTCTGTCAGGGCAAATTGAGGTGAATTTAGAAATAAAATTACTTTTGCCTTAATCGGTGTGAAAGCTAGTAATTGTACATGTGGGCGATACAGGAAAAGTGGAGGGATGTAATTCCCACTTTCCATTTGCATTTGTGGTAGCAGGTGTTCCAGTGCTTCTCAAGCACTGTTAGCCACTATTAAGTGTTTAGACCTCTTTTCATTTAGTTGTAAGTAAGAGTAGGCTGCTTAGTCCCAAATCTGTGAGTAATGTGATGCTTGGAGGACTTGTGTGAATGCACTTCTAGAAAGTACAAGATACTTTAAAATAAAAATATCGCAACATATAAGACTTCTGGATATTAACAGATGTAATTATGTTGCTGACTTAGTTCTTCTGCTGATAGAGGAACACCACATAAGCTGCTGTTATGTATTCTGTGGATTTTATCCTAATTGTCAGGTTCTTTTTAAATGCGATTTCCTCTAGAGGCGTGAGTGTCCTGCCAAATGTCTCTGCACATGTGTATTCAGTGTGTATTAAACAAGCTAAAAAAAATGTGGTTACCTGTTACAAACTTAAATAAATTGGCAGAGTTTGTTTCCTGATCATTTTGTTATTTGGCCAATTAATCACCATTCAGCTAAAAAGCACTTCACAGGCTTGTTAAAATCCAGACATTTCAGACTCATGTAATGGATTTTGTTTGTACCTTTTGCCACTCAGGAATGAAGCATTGCATGTATTTTGTTTTCAGTTATGATGAAGTGATAGCTTTAAGCAGAGTGGATTTGAACTACACTGCTCTGCAAGAGTCGTGTTTTTGATGTTTTTGGGTGTTTTGGGAGTATCATTACCAAATAATAATGAGTAACTTCTGTTGGCTTCTGATACAGTAATTTTTTCAGTATTAATTGATATCTGCCTCTGGGCATGTAAGCTGTGCCGAATGTAACAGGTGCCCTAATTCCAGAAAATGTGTTGTAATTGTTTGTTTGTGGAACAGATGAATAAATATCTGTGGGGCATAGCTGGTCCTCAGGTGGTGAACGTGAGTGGATTAATGATGTGATTGGGTGAGACATGCTTGTTTGTTACAGTCTCGTCCAGTAACTGTCTGCTGAAGCAGAACAAATACTAATTAGCAAGGTCCTGTTTGTTGTCTCAGTCTATCTTATGGAGCTGAATTTTTGGCACTGATTTTTTTTCTTAATAACCTTTTCATGGCTAAACTTGTAGTATGTTATTCAATGTGTGTTTTGAAAAGACTTCTGGAACGTGAAACCTAACCTCAGGTGTATATCTCCCTGCTGTGTTTTTTTTTTTCTTTTCTCCCCCCCACCCCAACTGAGTTTTAAATTAATTTCATTCATGCAGTATCACAACTTTAGTCTTTTTCAGGAGGTCATCTGGGAAGTTTAATTTAGTGTAGAATACTCACATTCATATAAAAGTAACAGCATATACTCTAGTATCAAAGAATTAGCTGCTTCTGCCAGTTTTGATGGCTTCACCTCTTTTACCCAGTAGCTTTGTACCCACTTCTGTCTATTAATGGCACACTGTCCTCTTATCTTCCATCTTTTTGCACATTACCACAAGGTGATTCTTACTCAGTGGTGTGCTCACATTTGGTCAAATTCCCATATCAAGTCCCTCTGTCAAACTTCTATCTTGCCACTTGGTGATTTAGGGTAACTCAAATTTTCTCTCTCCAGATGCTTTCTTCACCCAGAAGGCAAATACATACATGGGCTGTAATTTCTAACCTGAGCAGTCATGTCTAATTATTTCCATGGCAACAGACTGTGATGTTGATAACACAGGATTATGATTTCACATCATAGAGTAGGAAGAGGAAGTTTGCTGGAATGAGGAGGTGGGTGGAAAGGTCTCCAGTGCAAAGGCTTTGACAATGTAATAGCTGGGGGGAAAAGAAGTAAAGGGAGGAAATTAATTTGTTTATTCTATCTGTTCAAGTTCTCCTTGTTGTAAGCATGCAATTAAAGTCATACTTTAGATGCTGGAATTCATGTCTTACTCTAGTTTACTTGTGGTGGATGAGTTGGAATGAGGAACACATTTGCAGGTGAAGTTACGTAGACGTTTGTCAATTTAGTGGGAGAAAATAACACAGATCAATTTTTGTCAGAAATGGGACACAAACTAGGCTTTTGACTTGCAGATTTCTCTTGGTGCTGTGACTTTTTTTTAGCATGTAACATTTTGATTTTGTCCTTAAAACCTTTAGGTCCAAAGTAACTTGAAACATCCCTTATTTTTACATGTATCAATGGATTCCTTGGGCATGCAGATTATCTGCTAAAGGGAGGGAAGAGGTGCACCTTCTGGATTCAGCGGCACGTATGACATGCATTGGAAGTTTTTGTCATATGGGTGAAGTCACTGAATGCTAATAGTATATTTGTATTTGTATTGCTCTTCTTATCTGTTCTGTGGCAATGGGAAAGGAGCATGTTCCTAGTCCAAGATGATTAGGTTGATTTAGAATAAGTTTAGGGAAGTGGGTAGTCTGACTGATAGGCAAGTGGTTATGCAAGGTTGTTGAGTGCAACATGAGTTACAAAGTTTTAGCTGTGCTTTGAGGGAAGAAGCAGTTACACTGCAGGAATTGGCCATGGAGGGAAGTTTGCAGGAAAGTTGCACTGTTTCCTGTCTCTCGGTGCTACAGTTCTAACTGAGTTGAATAATTAATTAAATATCTAAAGCTCAATTAGCCTATTCTGCATAGCAATTTGAAAAGTTCTGTCTTTTCTTAAGCGACATTTGGCCTTTTGAAGAACAAAAAAATTGGAAATGCTAATGTTTTTCATCCAACTAAGGGAAGAAAATAAAAATGTTTCCATAGCAACAAAGCTTCTTCCTAGATCGTTTCCTAAAATATGCCTGAACCAGAAGCAGATGCCTGATTTAAGAATCTCGCCTTCTTCAATATAAACAAATAACTTATAGGCAGGTGTTGGAAATAATATGGAAATCCTATTTAAGAGCCCTGGGTTCCTGTCAGTCAGGAAGCCCCTGCCACAAAGAGGTTGGTTGTCTGAATAAAGGAGGCAGAGTAAATTCTCGTTAGGCTTTAGCTTTTCCCAGGAAATTATTGTCTCTGCATGCTCTTT
>VZUA01067749.1:12453-28092 GCA_013401035.1 Horornis vulcanius
ATTCTCTGTGCAGAAATATCCCTTTCTAGGTTATCACCTTCCTACTGCAGCATCTTCTCCTCCCCAACAACAGAATTGTTGATGTTGCTTTTGTAGCTGGTAAATAAATCAGCTGCTGTCAGGTCAAATAAGATTTTCTATCAGGTGGAGGTACAGAGTTTTCTAGTGAAGAGCAGCAGTGTGGGAGAGGAAAGGACTCACAGAGCTCTTATTTGCTTTATTTCTGTTGTATTTGCTATATTTCTATTGAATTTCCTAGAATAAAGGTTTCCCTTACGAATGAGGGAAAGATGCCCGGAGGTCGTGTGGAGAAAGTATTGCTGTGCCTTGGGTTTTATTCTGACCCTTTAGTCCTCCTTCCTAAAGTACAGACAGAGCAGAATTCCTCCCAGCAGCACAGAAGGGAGGTGCTGAGGGGGACCAGCAGCACATTCCCAGCTGAGACAGAGATTTTTCCCTTTTCAGGTGCATGGAACCTGGCTCAAATTTTCAGCAGGCTTTAACTACCTTGGGGCTGATTTCTTATCAATGCTAAAAGAATAAAGGAATTGCCCATGACCTGGGTGCTACCTCAGGTGTGATTAACCTGAGCAGGGCGCCCCCAGCCCACTGTCCACAACAGCCTCTGTCAGACAGGGGCTGAGGGAGTTCTGTGCTGCTCTGACTGTCAAACACTCACCCTCCTTTGGTGCTGTGGCACCATTTAATAGAGAGGGAAAGGGCTCTCCCACAGTGGAATACTCCAATTGATCTAATTTCTCTTTTTCCTATTCTTTTTTGTTGAAAGTTTCTTGTTAGAGTTACAGTCCTCTGGTTCTCAAGGCAAGCAAACCCTCTCCAGGACAGCAAGCAAACAAATAAATCAAATGCTTTTTCAACCCAAGAGCGAGGGAGAGGGAGAAGATTGGAAGGAGTTTGCCCACTCCAGCCTTGTCTCCTTTGCTTCTCCTCCCTCCAAGCCAGGGAAGGTTCGTGTTCACCATCTCCCCTCTGCTTTTCTTGCAGAACCCACAATGGCTGCAGAAAAGGGAACAAAACCCTCCCCTGCCATGTAGGAGCAATTTGCTTACACTTCCCACTTCTCAGAGGGTAGGAGAGGGATGAGATCCTCTCTTTGTTCCTTAGTGCTTGGGACATTTGCAAAAAAGGAGACTCTTTGTTGTTTAAACAATCACTTTGACACTCAGTCTCATTTTGCAGTTATAATCCTCTATGAGCTCCCTCCTGCTGGAGGGAGGGTCTGGAGTTGGACTCTGCAGGACCCAGCTTTGATCCTCCATGTGCACAGGGAGCTGCAGCCCTGGAATTTCTCCCTTTTCCTTAGATGGGTTTGACTCACAAATTTCAATTATTATTGCTAACATGTTGTGTTTCATACATCTCATTTCTGAAAACAATCCCTGGTAAAATAGCATTTGTTTTGCTCAAAATTTTGCAGAATATTTCACCAGAATCTGATTCTGACAATTCATATAATTTTTAAATCCCCCAAAACACCCCACCCAGCACAAATATTTTTATGTTTTAGGTGATTTTTAGAACAGAGAAGAAAAAAATTACTGGCCTGGTACTGACCTCTTCAAGCTATCTGCAAACAAGCACCCCATGGAAAATGCCAGTACACACATTGTCCCAAAATGCCCCTTCCTTCACTCCAAATCCTGCAGTCACATACAACCCCAAATACCCCTTTTCCTCCCCTGATAGTGCCCATCCTCTGCCAAATTCACCCCTCTCTCCCATAGGGCCATCGGAGGAGCCCTCATTTCTATCAAATCCTTTGATTTGTCCCTTACCTGAGGTTGTTCATGNAAGAAATCCCACATATCCCCTTTCATTTTTGTGCTTTAAATTACTTATTATAATTTACTGCTTTTTGGTGAATTTGTAATTTGTGAGGATTTATTCCCATTTTCAAGTAGTGTGTAGGTAACACCCTATCAGAAGGGGTTAATAAGGCAAAAGAATACTTTAAAGACTTGATAAAAGCTACACAACGTGTCGTGATTTCTGATCCACTATCAGCTGATCTAACCACTCATGTTCACTGCCTCTGAAATACCAAACAAACCATGAAATTAAAAATCCCCTGTGCCTTACCTTTCGTACACTGAAGAAATCAANTTGGCATTGCTCCATTAAAAGTTAAATATTTTTTGTCCCTGGGAGAAAAAAAAAATTAAATCTAAGAACATTTTGATCCCAAGGTTAGTTCTAAAGTAGTTTGAAATTTAAGCCATATAATGGCAATAAATTTCCAAGGCTGTAAAGCATCTCAAATGGAAACTTGAAATATGACTGCATTTCCCATCACCTGGGTAGTCCAGCCTCTTTTTGACATTGTGGCTTCTCCACTCTCATCAGACTGCCCAGTTCTGTGTCCAGCCTGGTCCAGCCATGAAGGGCACACCGCTGCCCTCACACAGTGCTGCTGTTTCCCTGCACCTCTCTTCATGCAGGACACCCACCTGGTGATTGTTGTAGCCAAACCTGGCTGAATGTGGGGCTGACCTTTACTGAGGTGCACTGAGCTCGGGCAGGATGCTCAGATAAACAAAAATAGCCTTTTCTACACAGAAATCTCCTCAATGGTACCCCCTTGAATCAAAGGAAATGGATTTTTTTATTAGAAAAAAATAAATTTAACGAGGTAAATAATCTGAACCCTTTGTGTAAGGTGGCAACAAATGCAGATCTCCAGCATCAATCTCCTGCTGTCAAAATGACATCAGCTACCAACTGAATCTGCAGGTGCCCCTGAGTGCCCTGTAAGCTCCACTCCCTGTGCCCCCACTGATGGCTGACAGGCAGGGTTTTATTTGACCACACTTCCTCTAACTTCATCTCACTCACATCTTCGAATGAGGCAGGACTCCCTAATTTCCTGAGTTCTGCTGTTTTTCAGGGCTGCTGCAGCACTTCGAGCCTTCAGTCCCACGGGTCTGAGTCATAGGGGCCCATGGGGTTTGATACACCTGAGTGACAGAGACCTGGCAAGGACAAGGCTTCAGAAACACCAGATCGAGCTGATTTCACTGGGAGGGAAAGGGAGCACCACTAAGCTGAGAAAATGCAGGCAAGGAGCTCGGAGTTTGGCAGTACAATAAATAAGGGCAAAGCAAGCAGAATGGTGAAAATGATGTTTCACAGGTGCCAGGGAAACAAAAAACAGAATTATCTTGCCCTGAGACAGCCCTTCCACAGCCCTGCTTTATGTGTGCCTGTGGGGTTCAGCATGAACATTCAGCTGTTCTAAGAGCAGCTTTGGGATCTCCTAAGAAAGTTTCATGATACCAAAGGTCATTGAAAGAACTGCTCTGCACTTCCACACCCCTCAAGACCGCACAGCAAAATGCCCAGTTGAACTCTGGGTGAAGGAAGAAAGCTTATTACAAAATTTAGTGTATTTTTTGATCATCATGGATATATAAATACCATGCAAATTTGTATGAAGTCATTGGCAATGTCTATCCCAGTTATAATTCCTCCATCCAAGCTCAGGAGATCTGCCATGCTGTCTGTTTGACAAGCCTCCTGCTTGCTTGCAAACCAGGCTGTGTTTGTGATGTGCTTCTGACTGGAAAGCAAAACCATAAATCCCCTGTGCTGACCAGCTCAGCTGATGCCCAAAGCAAGTCAAAATGCAGGCTCTGCACAGAGCCCCACAAAGCTAAGGGCAGTATTTACTTGCATGAAAAGAATTAATACTGAAACAAACAAAGAAGTCTGGTTCAGCTACGTAGTGCTGAAATATTAATATTGTTGGCAGAGAGAGTACATGAACCTATTATTTTTCAAAGTGTGGCTGGATACAGTGAAGGCAAACACTGAATAAGTAACGAGAGAAATCCAGTTCTTTAACTGGATTTTCGGATGCCTGTAGCCAGACACAGAGATAGTTTATTCCATTCTGCTTCTATAGCTGGAACGGATTTGGTATTAAAACTGCCTAACAGGTTTTTTAAGTACAGGGAAAATGTATTTTAAACCTAGATAATTTCATTTCCAGCATTGAAGGCACATCTACTGAGCTGAGAACTAGGTGACATCAATGGGAAGGGATTTGACTGTAGGATCTACAGAGAGTAAATTGTAGCATAATTATTCTGAATTAACTTACAACAGTAATGTCAAGAGGGTTTGAATAGAGACCTTCAAACTAAACTGGTATCAAACAGAGTAGCTCCACATCACTGCCATCACAGACACTATTTTCCATGTACATCTTCCTTCCTGTACTCCTTGCACATAAAACCTTGCACAAAGTGATCTCTGCAGAGTATCCAAGATATAAGGCATATTCGTCCTTCCATTCGCCTGTTTTTTGATAACTAAATTCCTTTGGAGGAGAGAAAATATCACCTGCAGAAGAAGGAAAGTAGAAATCTCATTATGCAATCAGTGAAAAAAGTCTTGGTCAGTGCAGCGGAGCCCTAACAATCGCAGAGAGTTAAATACTGCTCAGCATCTCAGCAAGTGCAAACACGAAATTCACTGGATAAGCCCTTTAATTTAAAAAGAATTAATGAAAGACAAGAACTAGCACAACAATTCGGCAGGCTTAGCAGGTTATCAGTAATTTGAGCCGCATCCTTTAGGTAGGCACTAAAACCCACAAACATCAGACAATAACAGCGATGTTTCCTTTCATGTCCTGTGCTGCAGGCAAAGCACCGGGATTCAATTCCCCCTTCAATCTATGTGAATTTACATTTCTAGAGGCCTCTCCAGGCCACCAAATAAGCCACAATTCCCCAGGGCTCTTGCCCACCAGATGTGGTATTTTGGCTGCTCAGAACGTGCAGGACTGCCCGACAGTGGGGTGAAGAGATGCTCTTTCCCTTTGCTGAATATCGAATTACACAGAAAGTACAACTACTTTAGCAGGAGCTCTGCCTTCATTCACACTCACAAACCCCTGCCTACAACTTCATTGCCAGAGAAATGTTCTGTGAAACAATTAAAGCAGGTTTGAACCCATTCAGACAGAGGAAAGGATTAAACTTCAGTCACTCAAAACACTGGGAGAAGGGCCATAACGAAAAACTGCTTTTTAAAGTAATCTCCTACAACCATGAAGATAAATCCTCAAGTAATTACATAATGATCAAAAATGCATTTCATTTTTTGCCCCTTTCTTACAATAACAGTGACTAAAGAGGATTTTTGTCAAAAGTAGAATTTTGTCAATTTGCATAAGCCTGAAGAGTACACAGCTCTTTGACCGCAAGGATTTGGCATTTGCTACTGCAGAAGAGATGAAAGCTAGCTGTGTCTATATTCACTTCCACACACTTTCTTCTCACTGTTTGCTGCTGGCCAGAGACAATCCCCCTCATGGCTGGACCTGCAGACTGTCTCTCTATGACCATTTGGGTGTTTGCACCTCAGCAGAAACAAGACAGGCTGGGAAATCCCAGGAACTGAGATTTACTCCAGCTGGAAGATGGAGTTCACATCCCACGGTCCTGCCACACGGTGGCTGGGCCATTTCTGCTCACCTTTCTCGGGCTAGAAGCCCACAGAGGAATCTGAGCCAGTTTTAAGTCTCAGTAAAGCAACACAAAATGGCCGCATGTGATTTTGAGAGGTACAGGGAGCATCTGTGGCCGCTGCTGTTTGAATGCAGGCCACCTCCATCCCTCATTTTCACCGTGACAGAGAGGTAAATGGAGTTCCTCCCTCCCTCACACGGGGAAATATAAAGCAGAAGATTACAGTTATTACAGCTGCCTCTTGTTTGAAACAAAGTTCAAAGGCTTGTCTTCTTTAATCAATCTTCCAGCAGAATAATAGGGCTGCAAATTTCACTTTCATGGAACTGAAGCAGTCGGGCTGAATCAGTTTTTCCCCTCTGTTCCCCCTTCCCAAAGCAGAGCAGGAATGAAGGAGCTCAGATGAGGAAGGTAACTGAGCTGCCACACGGCGTTCTCCGAGGAAAGCAAAAGGCAGGAAGGTAATAAAACATCTTGGCTCCAACCCCGTGTGCTGGCCAAGCACTTTGGGCAGTCAGACATAATGAATATTCAGCAATCTCTGGCTATTGTGGTATAGCAAAGTGCCTCTGTCAGGGGAGTCATTTCTGGGGCTGAGGTGAGAAAATAATGGATGTCCACTTGGCAGAGGTAGCCACAGACACGGTAACTCAGAGCCCACAGATCTCCCTGGGTAGGTCCAGCTGGAAATTATGAATAAGTCCATTAATTAGCCTGTTTCCACTGCAACAGAATGGGGAGGGAGCTTTCAGCAAGCGTGTTGCAAGTAACCCTCAGAATTAAATTTTCAAGCAAAAAAGATACAAAAATATAAATAAATAAAGGAAGATAAAAAGGAAAGGAATGCTCACAAAAACCAGAGTAAGAGGAGAGACTCACCCAAATCTATTGTGCTATTGAACAGCATCCACAAGCATGCACAGAAATGCCTTTTTTCCCCCCAAAGATGCAGTCACAGGCACCAAAGAGCTCACAAAGGCATAAACAAAAAGATAGATTCAGAAACATTGATGGAATTAAGGCATCTAAAATGTGTAATTTCTTTCACCATCTTCACAATAGTCCAGCCATAATTTAGTCTGGATTTCTTCCAGTTCAGATTCACTAATTATACCATGGACTTAAAATGACCCCTCAACACCAAGGATAATGGATAGCACAAGACCAAGTCAAAAGGAACAGTTTGAAAACTGTGTTGAATTTAAGGGCATACTTTGGCAATCTTGGTTATTTGCTGAAGTTCACAAAAATCACACAAATGTAACAAAGCACCAACAAAAACAAACATCTCTATAAGCGTTAAGAATCAAATTTATTCTTTTGGTTGTCATGATTTAATCCTCCACGCTCGTTTTATCCCTATTTTTATTAGGTACACAAATGCCACCCCCCTCCAAAAAAAAGTACTTATGTAGCTGTGAATGCCCCAAAGCACACAGTGATGGCTCATACGTGAATGGAGACTGAAGAGAATCTGTTTATCTGTCTCTGATGGGCTGCAGTAGGAACTTGATTAGAAAATTACATCTGACACAACGTTTCTAGCTCAGGGTCCTGTCTCTAGCAGCCAAAGTAGACATGATATATCTAATTCTACAGAAAATCAAAATGTTTAGAGCTCAGCCACCTTTTCCTCCTCTACACAATCACATCATCAGTGCAGATTTCCTGTCTTCCCCCCGAGTCCCTGATTCTTTTGCATGGTGACCCCACTGCAGCCGTGCCTGTGCCACTGAAAGGCTCCTGGTGTTGGATCACCCTCTGTCCTTTATGGACTCCTGTCCTGAGCTACAAAAGCTGTGTTTTCCAGAGGGTGACAAGCCCATTTGCCATGTGACATATCCTCTCTGGATGCTTGGCCCAGTAGGTGCAAGAGCAAAAATTAAAGTTGTCTGATAACATTCATCTCTGCTGAAGTTCAGCACTCAATTTCTCTACTATTTTGTGAAACCATCTCATAACATGAGAGTTTTAGCCTTGCTTGTTTTGCACTGAGTTTTTTTCTTGCTTTTCCTTTCTTTCTGTATAAATGAGCTCTTAACCCTGTTTTCCCTGAAGGAAACATAAGAAAGCACCGAGTCATGCTCTGCTTTCCTAGAGAAAGACATTCTCTGCATTATTCTCCTGTCAGTTTTCAAGCTTTGCACAGGAACTTGGACCAACACAAACGATTCTTTCATCAGCTCAGGTACATCCCCGGAGGCTGGGCTATTTCTAGAATTAAAGATAGCTATTATCAATAAGAAACTTGTCTCCCTTCCCCCTCACTGTACTCTCAGAGCATATCTGGAAACAGCTCAGTGCTGCAGAGAGACATGACTTCAGAGGGTAAACTGATGGGGAGTAAAAGGGGGGTTGTGTTAAATCAAGTTTGGAGGGGAGGGAGAGGGTGGAGGCAGCTGTGGGATTCTGCTGGGACCACAGAGAGGGACACCTGAGCTAGTGCTGCACCCAGCCCTGCAGCTGTGCCTCTGCAGAGTGCCACAATGCAGCAGCCCACCCTGCCGAGCTGCCTGCCCAGCAGCTCCCTGCAGCACAAACACGTCTCCAAACACAAAGGTGTGTCCACCACCACCACCCAAAGGGGTCCCCATCACGTCCTTTTGACATTAAGTGGCTGAGAGGTAGAGACAGGAAGCTTTGGCTTGCTTTTACATTTGCTGAGAAGGGAGGACTGCATTGCCAGCCTGAGGAGCTGGACTAACACTAGAGTTCAACAATGCCCATCTCTCCAACCTGGAAGTACCAGGGGTGTGCAAAGAATGGCATTTTCTCTGCCCCAGCATCACCTGGGTAGCACAGAGACTGTTCCACAGAAGTATCCTTGGGCATGACAAACTTCATCACTGACAAGTGCCACTCTGCAGTACAGCCTTTCCTGTCCTACACACCAGAGGATTGAAAACTGAAGACAATGAAGAGAGTTTCAAGCGTGTGCAAGGGACCTCTGTGAGGACCCTGGGTCACCTCTTTGTGCTGCCTGAGAAGTTTTTTGTTTCCATTACCTGTGCTTGTAGAGCCATGAGAACTCAGCTAACTGCTGGAAACCCTTGCCTTGTTCTTCCAACTCTCCCACGAGCATCCACTTCTGATACTGTTGGAGACCAGCATTTCATAGCTGGACCTTTTTCTGGCTCAGAACAGCTGCTGTAGGATCAGCCAAGGAGCAGAAAACACCAGGGCTCTGCAGAGGGTTTTGATGCAATCTCAGAGCAGCTGAGAGAGAGAGCTGGCAGAGCTTTCAAACTGCCCCTGCCTGCTGTGGGACCGAGGAGACCTAAACCTGCTGGAAGTGAACCTGCTAGGGGTGGTGAGAAACCTCCACAGAAGGACAGGGTGAGCTAGGTTTGCAAGATGAAGTTCACAACTGCACACAGAGGGAGGTGTAGGAGTAGGGGAACAACACCAGATTAAGTTTTTATATTAGATTTGCTTTAAATACATTTTAGGGATACACTGCTAAACTCAAGAAAAAAACTAAAACTAAAAACTTAAACTAAAGTAAGATGATTATACTCTGATCAATAGCTTATACTGGAAAAAAAAAAAAAAAAAAGTCACTTTTAAAGCCAGCTGTGGATCTCCACAGAGATGCTTACACTTTTTTGATGAAAGCATTTTGAGTCTGTGCTGTTTCCAGAGTCCGGGCCGCATCCTGGCACGGAGAAGCCTCAAATCTCTCTGATGTTTCCTCTCTGCTCAGGGAGTTTGGAATTGCCGGCCCTGCGCACACGCTGCTCCTGCTCCGAGCTGACCACCTGCGGCTCAAGCACGCATCTCCTGCCGCTTGAAAGAAGAACACCAAAAGGCCTCTTTCAAAGAAACCCCTCAGGCTGCTGCGTTTGAAGAGGCAGAGACAAAAGCGTTCGCAACCGGTGCTTGCAGAGCCTCTCCTGGGCAGGCGACTAAGGGAAGACTTCCCTGGGGATCCCTTTTTTTTCTCCCTTCTGCACCAGTTTCTACAAAGGAGAACTTTGCTGGCAGCTCAGCCAGGACTCCTCAGCTGGGGCAGATGAAGCTGGAACTCCTGTTCCCTGCTTTGGGAGGCTCTGCCCCTCTCTTTGCTGCTCCACACCACGACAGTTACTGCAGGGCACTAAGAACTCAAATCCAGAGAAAAATCCTTTCTGGAAAGCCTTGTGGTATCCAAGAGCAGCTGTGGCTGGGGCTTGGGGTCATTTCCACACTCTTTTTCACTGAGGATGCCCAGCCCTGACCTCTGCCAGCCTGTGAATGGTGCC
Source organism: Horornis vulcanius (assembly GCA_013401035.1). Classification (NCBI taxonomy): domain Eukaryota; kingdom Metazoa; phylum Chordata; class Aves; order Passeriformes; family Scotocercidae; genus Horornis; species Horornis vulcanius. Next base: position 22,190 of record VZUA01067749.1, read on the forward strand.
CAGAGCTGCTGGGTCCTTGTGATCCCGGGAAGACAAATATCCACCTCACCAGGTGCACCTAAATGTCAGCGTGCAAACGTGTCCAGGCATCCCACCTCTCATCTGTCACTCCCAAATCCCTTTAAACCATCTCCCTCACAGTATTTCTGGTCTGCAGGCAGCCTGCAAGCACAGCACAGGCGCTTTGTCTGAGGAAATAGCATTGTGATCTTATTCTCTCTTGGTGTAAATGTCACATCTGGAGTTGAGTAATTACGAATAATTGGCTTTGAACAGGCCACATTTCCTCTCTCAGCCCATGCTCGTACCACCACGCTCCATCCTGTTTTGGCCCTAATTACAGAGAATAATAAATCCAGCTAGAGGTGCTTTTCTGAAGAGCAATTTGGTCTGACTTGTCCCAGCGCTAATGAGTTTGTTAATAGAGGGATTTTCCCTCTCCCTCCCCTCTTCTAATCTGGTTCCTTAAATAGCACCACACACATCGGTAGCAATCCCCTGGCACAGCAGGTGATGCCTCTTCCTGACCCACATTCTCCTCTCCTCCGAGGCAAAGAGAAGCAGAGTATTGCACCTCCCAACCTTTTTATTCTTTCAAAGGAGGCAGAAAGCAAGGATGATTAATAACTCTTTGTTTAATGAGCATCAGGAGGATCAGCCACTTCACCAGCAGAAATGCTGGGCTGTTCCAGCCTACCTGGTCAGAACCAGCACTGGGGCCTGGAAAATCAGTGTAGCTGTTGGTTCAAATAGGAAAAAAAGCAACCACAAAAATCTGATTGAAATATCACTCTTTTTTTGCTCACCAAAACGGAACTTTAAAGCATCTCATTTCACTGCCCCAATGAAACCTTTCAAGTGCCCTTCAGGAAATAAATATGTTCTACCTCAGTCTCCCCTGAGAGAAGCAAAGGACAGGAAGGGGTGGATGTTCTCAAAAGATCAACAGCTTCTGCCTGTCCCTTGTTCAATAAAAGCCCTGCCAGGAAAGGGAAATGCAGATTTATTTTCCCCTCTGTCTGGAGAAAAAAAGAGTTGTGTCTTCACTCCTAAGCAAACATTTCCTAACAGCAAGGACTTTTTAGTGACTTTTTGAAATACCAAACCTCCAGTTTTTGTCCCTAGCAAATTTTAACAGCATTTGCAGGGACTGATGTCAAACTTCAGTTACTATTAGCCCAAACCTAACAAGAATCCTATTTCATGATACTGAAGGGAAATGACTACATGGGTGGCTTTGCCTACATCATCTTCACAAAGTGAATACCAGCCCCTGGAATTCCAAATGCATTTTCTATTAAAAAAAAAAAAGTATTTTGTATTTTTCGTCTTACAGTTGGAAGTCTTGTCAGAAACAATTCCCTAAGTTCAACCCAAATTCATAGGCAGTTCCAGTTCCTCTCAACTCAGAACATTCCTAGAGTATTTTCATGTTGGATCTGGAGACGTGTCATAGGTCTGTAGGTATTTCCTTTCTTGGATCATTTACGGTCTGAATTTAACCTAAAGCAGCAAGTCTGAGATGAGGAGAGAAGGTCCTTGATTTGCTGCCTGGGGTACAGAGAGGAACCAGTGTTTCTGAAGATTCCAGTTCTGACTTCAAGCTCTGCATTTTTCCCCCCAAGTCCCTTATTTGACAAAACTGTTTCTTCTCTCTCTCTCTGCAGCCCATTTGTTATCCTCTCTATTAATAAACCCTCTTTCCCTGATGAATCACTGCAATTTATCATTAAATTAGAAGATGAAATGGGTCTTTTTTTCTTTAAACAAGGAGATTAACTACTATCAACAGGCAATTTCTTCATTATAAAACTCCATCTTCCTCACCAAATGCAGGAGTATCTTTGTTTGAAGCAGCCCTAAAGGTGATGCAAGGAGGGAGGTTCAATCAGAGAGGTGACATCCTGCAATATAAATATATGGATCAACCTAAAAATGACTGTGGAAGACAATACGTGGCATTATGACCATGATTCACTCTGGAGTTTTCCAATTGTACAACTATGAAAAGAAAAATGTTTAACTTGTCTGTAGATGAGACTGCCAGGAACTGATATGACAAAGCACAGTGTAGACAACAAAACCCATCTGTGCATGCAGAGCCCAGGGATTAATCACACCCCAAAAGGTCACTCAGGAGAAGAATTCAGCTAAATGTGAAGCAGCCTTCTGCTGGAAGCCCATGCCTGCCTCTCACATCCTTTTGGTATCTGCAGCTCCTGGGAGCTGTCTCTCACCAAACTGCCCAAGTTTAGCACCATCACAGGCACAGAGAGTGCCCCCAGCTCCTCTGTGGCCAGGAAAGCAGGTTTGAGCCTTGGGAGCTTCTCTGCATCATTTCACCCCCTGGACACATCTGTCTGTGAGATTAAACCTCCATTTACTGTGATGGCTTGGATGTGAACAGCTGCATGAGAGGAGAGGCAAAGCCTCTGTGATTCCTGAGGTCTCTTTCTGTCCCTCAAGTGGTGCCAGCAAGAGGCAGATCAAGATGTGAGAGGGTTGGAGGCCCAGCACACCCTGTGCTCCTCTCCAGGAAATCACTCCACTCCAATAGCTGCCCTTGGTTGGTGGCTTTTGCTACAAAACTCAGCCTTGGGAAGGCGTAACAAAACTCAGTCAGCACTAGGCACCACAGAAAACAAAAAAATTCCAGTATCATTCCCTAACAATCTCCAGATCCAATCCCTTTGTGTACCTGGTAATGTGATTTCTATCTCCAGAATTACAGAAGTTATTTTATTTTATTCTTGGATGCTAAGAAGATAATCTGTCTTCTGCCCTCACAGGTCTGGCAGTACAGAGAGAAGATGGAATTAGGATTTTATGCCACTGTCGCTGTTTGTCTGTGATGAGCTTTCTCCTATAAGGGACGGGGGCTTATCAAGGCAGAGAGAGCCCTGCCAAGCACCCTTCCTGTGTGTCAGTGTGCTCCTCTCTCCAGATGTGATCTCTTCTGGATCAGCACACTCTGCCTGGCCTATTCACAGCCCCGTGTCAGCTCCCTGCATTGAAGGAATCTATTAATTCCAAGTAGGGGCTCATTCTCAAAAGAGCTGCTGATGAAATGGAACTGATAAAATGGAGGTAATTTAAAGGTCAGATGAAATCCAGTTCGTGTTCATCCTGCTTGTAATGGGACATCACCAAGAAGCTTCATCGCCAAAGGGGCATCTATATGTATTTTTATTTTTTAAGAGACATTTCTTATCTGTAACAGAGACTCTAAATATCTGATAAGAAAACCTCCCACATTAATCTAACCAACAGCTGGCATCCTGCTGCCTGCCTGGGTGTCTCTTTCTGGAAATTAAATCTCCTATCATCTTTTTATCACACTTTGGAGGGAAGAAACGGGAGCCAAATGCAGCACTCAGATGAGCAGCAAAAGCTGAAACTGATAGGGCTGCATCAATTCAGGCATGCAAGGCAAGTCATGCTGCCCTCAGAACATCCCTCCCCCTTTGCTCTCCTCCCACAAGGCCCAGTTAGAAATTTTGGAGGTGAAGGTCCCTTTCCTGGGCCAGGCTGTGGGTGTTGAGGTACTCCAGAGCCCAAGGGAGCAGGGATTTCTGTGCAATGAAATCCAGCCACACACTTTTCCTCATCTTTTACACACCCTGCCTGAACTCAGCCCTGTCCAACAAGTGCATCAGAGGAACAGGGTCTGTCTGCAACAAGTGAAGCTTCTTTGCTGGCAGCAGAATTCAATTGATAGTTGCTACAGATAAACCTGCCTTCACTGACAGAAAAAACAGAGTTCACCTGGCTGCTTTGTTTCCTAGTGCAGCAAAAAGCTCTTGCAATGGGATCTCTCCTTCCCTCCAGTCTATTCTCTGCCTCCACCTTCACCTGCTCCTCCCCCAATCCCTATAATTAATATTAAATGTTACAGTTTTGTCCTATTAACACAAATTGGCCTTTCCAGAGGCAGATTAAAGAGTTTCCACTGGGGATTTCTTCTCCCCTTTACAATTTGCCTTCTCTGATCAGTGCTGTCTGTGTCTCTCAGTAGCTCCTAAGGGGAAAGGAGTGGGAGGGAAAGAGAAGACAAACACTTATTAGCAACTCCTTTGAAGAGCTGGAGATTGGGAATTAAACTGATTATTAACTCCCATCATACCAACAAGGCAAGTTCCCCTTTTCTCCCTCCTTCTGCTCCTCCTCTGGGAATGGTAATTGGTAACCACACAAGTCGTGTGCATAAAGTTTCACCTAAATCATTTACAGGGCAGCATAAACCATCAGAATTTCTCTTCATTTCTTTGGGGAAAGGGGGTGTTTGGTGCTCAGAGATAAACACAGGCACATAAAATAGACATAGTCATGTAGATTTACATAGACATGCAAGTGTGAGGTGCTGGCACATTCCCAGTTGCAGAACCCTTCCAGTTTGGTGCTTGGAACAGGAAAGAAACACACATGTTAGCCCTGAGGCAGCTCTAGTTCCCTTCCCAAATGGCTCCTCAGTGATATTTTAGTCCTGAATCCTTAAGGGGCACGTAGGGACAGACCTGACTCATCAGACTCGTGTCACTTGCTCTCACCATCCCCAGGGCTGGCAGAAGTGCCACACTCACAGCACCACACACAAACCCAGCCACCACCACAGCCAAACTTCTCCAAGCCCTCACTCTGACTCCTCAGCAACACAGGCCCAAGACAGGAAGAGGTGTTCAAAATCTTTGGGCACCTCTAAATTTGGTAATCTGTCAAATGCCCTCCTCACCCTCACCACATGTGCCTTTCCCAGAGCTTCTTCATCCTCAGAGCAGCAGCTCCATGGGACAGGCTGGCCAGCTGATGCACTGAGGGCTTTGGATGTGAAATGAAACATCTTTGAGCCTGTCAAGCCAAGTGAAAATGAGAACAAATGTTATCTCGCTTATTAAAACATTTCATAAGTAAATGACTGTTTCTGGGACTGTGGTGGTAAATGGATAACTGAATTTAGTCACAACAACACCAAGAAAGCCTGGCCAGAGACAATTCACTGTGACAGCTCACTGCACTAATTAAGAAACAGTAGCATAATGAGATGTACAATCTATTAAATAAGATGTGTGTTTACAGTGAATAAGCTATTTATAATCAATCTGCATTTATTTAGTGTACAGCAAGCCTCTTATAAAATCTGAATTAAATGCAGAACTACCTGTAGACACATGGCATTTATTTAAAACGTTTCAGGATGCAGTAGCTTTTTCAGCAAAGAGAACTTAATCAGTCCCTGGAGCTTTCCCTTCCTGTGCTAGGACAAGGCAAGAGCAGCTGTATTGATTTCTAGCATCCAGCACTGCCACGTGAGCCAGTTTATTGGGCCAACAAACTGTTTAACAGACAAGGTCCCAGAGGGCCCAGATTTTATCCAGGAGTACAGGCACACCCTCTATGGATAGCTGGTGTAATGTTAACTGGAATTAATTTGACAATAAATACATCACATCATCCAGTGCCAGGAGCAGAGCCTGCGTGTCAGGCTCACTGTAACACCCTGTTTCATTTAGTACTTTGTCCACCTTCTGTTATGGCAATTTCACACTGGATTCCTCCTCAGCCTTCCATCAAAACAGTGCAGAATTTCTGAGGAAATATGGTGCTGTACCAATGTTAAAAAAGCAGCTGGTATATAATTTCTGTTGGCACTGAGCTGCTCCCAGCGATTCTGAGTGAAGAGGTAGATCCAGAGGGCTGGGAGATGCCTCCCTTACACTTCCCAGTGAGACCTGTCCAACTCCAGCCAAGCTCTGGGTCCTTGGGAAGCTTCAGTTCCCTTAAATTCAAAGTGCTCAGAAATTTCTTCTCCCCTGCAACTGGACAACAGCTTGAGCACATCCTTGGGAGAGCAAAGGCTACCCCAGGTGTAATTGACACAGCATTCAGGTTCTCATTGCCAAGATTTT
>VZUA01067757.1:1380-36458 GCA_013401035.1 Horornis vulcanius
TTTTTTTTTTTTTTTTTTTTTTACTATAAAGGAAATATTAATTTCATGCTTGGCTTGTTTCTCAAGCAGGAGCATTCTCCCTTCTGCATCATGACGTGAACTTTTTTCTCCACATCAGGAGCTGCTGAGCCATTTCCTCTCCCTGGGGCCATGGGGATGGGCTGCAGACAGTAGGTTTTTATGGCTGCCACGGGGTTGTTTAGCACCAGCATGGAGGCAGCAACCCACCTCCACCTCCAAACCTGACCCCAGGTGATGACTGGTGACATCCCCATGCTGGAGCCACACCACTGCATACAATGTTTGGGAGAAATGCAGCATGTCTCAGCTTTGCTTTAAACCACATTTCCTGTGATAGAATCCAAAGTGTTACTTGATCATGCTAGAAACTGTTTACATTATTTTCAGGGTTTTTTTCCTGAATGCTTGCCTCAAAATCTTCAAACTTACAGAGGCTTGGATGGACCATTTGCAAAAATAAATCTATGTTGTATGCATACCAAGAAAAATAGAATATTGATCTCTTTCTTAATTTTTCTAAGTGGTGTTTGTTCCTAACACCTTTAAAGCCCTCTGGTTTTCTGAAATTTCTTTAAGTCAGTGAGTATAGAGAAAGCAAATGCAGAAGCAGCAGTTTCAGTAGCTGGCGAGGCTACTGAAGGTTTATGCTGACATGTACGCTGTGCCTATGGCTGAATTAATAGTGCCGCCGAAGCATTTGTATTTTCTGGGTTTTTTCACTCTGACATTAAAAATGGAAGCAGAGCCACACCTGCACACAGGGAGTGTGGATGAAATGTATTCATCTGCAATTCTTACTTATTCTCTAAATTAGATCATTGTTGAGGTTACAGATCCAGAAATATCACCCACAGAATCACAGAATCACTGGGTTGGGAAGAGATCTTCAAGATCATTCAGTCCAACCCCTGCCCTAACATCTCAACTAAACTACGGCACCGAGTGTCACATCCAGTCCTTTTTTAAACACATCCAGGGATGGTGACTCCACCCCATCCCCAGGTAGACCATTCCAGTACTTTATCACTCTTTCCATAAAAAACTTTTTCCTAACATGCAACCTGTATTTCCCTTGATTCAGCTTAAGGCTGTGTCCTCTCATTCTGCCAGTTGCTGCCTGGAGAAAGAGACCAACCCCCGCCTGGCTACAGCCACCTTTCAGGGAGTTGTAGAGAGTGATAAGGTCACCTCTGAGTCTCCTTTTCTCCAGGCTAAACACCCCCAGCTCCCTCAGCCATTCCTCACAGGGTTTGTGCTCCAAGCCCCTCTCCACCCTCGTTGCCTCCTCTGGATGTGCTCAAGTGTCTCAAGGTCCTTCCCAAACTGAGGGGCCCAGACCTGGACACAGCACTCAAGGTGTGCCCTCACCAGTACTGAGTACAGGGGCAGAATGACCTCCCTGCTCCTGCTGGCCACACCATTCCTGATCCAGGCCAGGATACTGTTGGCCTTCTTGGCCACCAAGGCACACTGCTGGCTGGCTCAAGTTCAGCTGCTGTCACCAGAACCCCTGGGTCCCTTTCCACCTGGGCACTGTCCAGCCACACCATCCCCAGCCTGTACTGTTGCAGGCAAGTTTTGTGGCCAAAATGCAGGACTTGGCACTTGGATTGATTAAACTTCATTCTATTGGACTCTGCCCATCCATCCAACCATTCCAGGTCTCTCTGCAGAGCCCTCCTACTTTCCCACAGATCGATACACGCTCCCAGCTTAGTGTCATCTGCAAATTTACTAATGAAAGACTCAATACCCTCATCCACGTTGTCAATAAAAATATTGAACGGAGCTGGCCCCAGCACAGACCCCTGAGGAGCACCACTGGTGACTGGCCACCAGCTGGATGCAGCACTGTTCACCACCACTCTCTGGGCCTGGCCATCCTGCCAGTTCATAACCCAGCAAAGAGTGCTCCTGTCCAAGCTGTGGGACTCCCCTTTGTTTCTATCGTGCATAGGTGAGGGTTTGTCTTTCTGTGGAACTGGTATTCAGACCAGTTTTGCACCAAGGTGTTTTCATTGTCTTCAGTAAAGTTTATCTTCATTCATCTAAATGTAACTGACAGCAGAATCTAGCCCAGACTGAGGAATTTCATTTTGCTCCTAAATATTTTATTGCTTGTTGTTTTAATAAAAACTAAACTAGAAATATTTTCTTCCACTGAAAAATATTGAAAAATAATTTTCTTCCTTCAGTTCCAGAATTCAGTGTATTTTGGAGCCAGAATTCAGCTTCCCACACAGCAACGTGAACCACTTGGAGATGTCAAGCAGTCTATTCATTGCTCAGATTATATTTTGATTCTGCTCAGAGTTCCCAGGTAAGAAAATACGTTCAATCATTTATAGCTGTGAACCAGAGCAAAAGACCAGTGCCTTAAAGGGAAAAGAAGGAAGGAAAGAAGAGATGTTGGTTGTTAAGTGAAGGTGGAGAGCAAAACAGATGAAATTGATAAAGTGGAAAGCTATATTATTCACTCCAAGGCTCCATTTAGTCCCTCTGGCCTGGTAGTTTCAGCAAAGTGAAACTCTTGCTGGAATCAATACTGCTATCATTTCACAAAATTACAGTGGTTTGAACAGAAAACTAGTCATAAATCAACTTCATGCATGGACAGCTGGAGGAAATATTTCTTGCTTTGAAGATTTGGGTGCTTCAGAACTAGTAAAGAGGATCTTGGCTCTCCAAGAATCCATATTTACTGCGCTTCTTGGAAATAGAAGCTGCTGTTGCATATTCAAACAAGTCAAAATAGCAAAGTGAAAAAAAGCAGTGCCTCCATTTTAATCAGATGAGGAAAGATTTTGCTTGATTTCAGTGTAACTTGGGTGTTTTGGAGATGGTCCCATTCTCTAGTACTCACTAGGAGTTTCTTCAAACTAGGCTAAAAATGTGTCCTCATTATTTCTTTTTCATAAGCCTAGCCTAGATCCCACAGATTTTGAGGGGCATTTGCACCTCATCACTTTCAACTTAATAACTCAGTAGACATATGGATAGAGCCTTTCAGGTCTTTGCCACAGGAAGATGTCCAGCCCTCAGCTTCCAGGGAAAGGAACTGGATTTGGAGACTGACCTTGTCTTCAAGGAACACATTTTAGGAACTATTTTAGGAACACATTCTTGAAGATCCTTCAAAAAAAAGCATGAAAAGCATAGCTGATGCCCACCTCAGTAAGGATTCACTACATCCTTCTGTGTTTTCTTTAATAATTCTGAAATGCAACATTTTCTGTAGTTCTTGTTTTCCCATAAAGTTATGTCAGATGGCAAGAAATTATCTGTGTGGGTGCTGGCAGCTTCAGAGACATAATGCACAGCAGAAAAGAAGTAGGGAAAGATAATATCTCCACATCTAATTTCTTGGTCTGGACTGAATAAACGTCAGCCACAGCTCCATGACCACTGCCTGGCCAATGCATCAAGCTGAGGGACTCTTAGACATGCCCACTACTGCTGGAACCCCTTTCCTCTTTTCCCGTGAGGCAGAAAGGGGTGGCATTGGGGCCAGGGCAGAGCTGGGAAGGCTGCTGGAATGAGGCAGCCCTGCTTGTGAAACCACCCCAAAGCCTGAAAGCATGCCAGGTTTCTAAATTACAGCTTCTGTCAGAGCTCTGTCTTGAAGTGCCAGACCTTTGGATGTGGTCGTCTTTGCTCAGGCCTGCTTGCAGTGAAAAGGCCAGTCCACTGTGTCCTGACTGGGTGCTGCCAAATTGAAGAGATGGAGATATAGCATTTGCTAATTTGGAATTGCATCTGAGATAAATCTCTGCTTGTTTTCCCTCCAAGGTGCCTGTGAAACATACATTTGGGCAATATCTGAGCACCATGCAGCTGTAATTATTTCTAATGGTTTCCCCTATCTCTTGCATTTAGTGCACTGGAATTTTCTCTTAATTTTGTCAGATATTTCTGGAAATTGCTTAGCTAAATTTGAATTCATTAAAGACGGCAATCATCATTATTTGATAAATAGCATCATTAAATCCATTACACAATAAAATATTGCAAATAAGAGCACAAGTAAATATTTGCAAGAGTATTCACACTGTATTTCCTCTCCTGGCATTTTGAAAAGCTCTTTTATTGTCTCACAACAGAATTGCCAAGTAGCTACAAATGTTCATGCATCATCTGCAAGCAAGGGAGAAAGAAGGCTGCTGTTTAATAAAATCTGATTCATCCAATCAGGGAAGGGAGGGAATAACGTGTGATGTGAAGAGCCAATTGGATAGCATGTGCTCTGACGATTAACACCACCCAATTTGCTAACAAGACACAAATAATAATCCGTAATCAAAAATAATTCAAGTGACTGAGGCAAATAGACATGCTTACTTGAACTGTGACCTGTTCCTTATTTCATTGGCATGAAAAAGGTGGCCTGAGGGTATTGGGTGAGTTACTTGTGAAGTACTCAGTAGCTCGGTTTCCAGATTTTTAGAAATTTGGAGAATGGCAGGGCAGGCTGGGAAAAGCAGGGTGACTCAGGGGAGGAGCACCTGCCTGAGAGTCTTGGGGTCATATGGAAAGGACCTCATGGGACCCCACTGAGGGTGGTCCTCACCTCCAGAGTGCTCTTCTACTGCCAGGTTCCCACTGTGCCTCTGAAAAGCAAGCAGAGAAGATGAAAAGTGCCTACATCTCCAAAGAGGGTTCAAGGGCAGCAGTGGTTCCCTGGGCTCCTTGTCCTGCTGCCCGTGTGTGCTGCCCCATACTCCATGTGCTTTGTTGCTGCTGTCCCAGGTGCAGGTACCCACCAGCAGGGACATCCAGCTGCTTGCAAAGAGGGGTGGGAAGGCAGCAACAGGATTTTAAGCTTTTTTCAGCTGAACAGTCACACTTTGGAGCCGAGGCACTGCTAACAGTGAGCAGCCAGGACACTTCTCTAACGCTTAACAAGTCAAGCTCTGCTGTGCTGGAACTGAGTCAAGGAGGCAGGAGCCATTTAATTAGACCAAAGCAACTGACAGCCACTCTGCCATAAATCTTCCCTTGCTGCCTTTGATGTCTCTGGTCCTCTGTGTCTTAATAGTAAATGATATCTCAATGATGGGAGAGAAGGGAACAATCATGCCTCTGCTTGTTGCTCTGGTGGAACAGGACAGCAGGACTTGTAAGGGATCAGCTCATAGGCCAGGGTAACAATGGGGGACTTCTACCAAGGTTTCTACTCTACCTGAGTAGCTATAAGATGATGCTCACAACAAGAAGAGTCAATTAGAGATTCAGCATGAGGAGGAGGGAAAATACCTTTGCCACCCTGTTTGCAAAACCTCACTGCTGATCTGAACCAGTCTTCTCCATAGGCTGCTCCATCAACACCAGTGCTGGCACCAATGCTGAAAGAGAAAACTGTATTTGGGTAATAATGGCAGTCTGGAAAAGCATTGGTATCTGGCCTGATAGTCATGTGGGATTTCTTTTCCCAGTCTGTTTCCTCTGTGCCTGCCAAAGAAATTAGGATAGAGTACAATATGCTGATGAAATTTGGTGAATACTGATGTAAGGACTATTTTCCCCTACCATACTTCATCTGAGGTATATTAAAGCAAATGTGTTCACCTAATTTCTTAAAAGAGTGAGCAATGGGCATTAATTAGTTGCAAATGGCAATAAAATTGTGCCTACTGTACATCAGGAGTGAATTAGAGCTAATAACCTCACAGGGGACAGAAAGGACTAACATCCCCAATAAACAAATCCCTGATTTGTCTTCTCTTCAGCAGCCAACGGCTGCTCATTCCTTCAGATCCTATGTCCTGTCTTCTTGCTGGGAGGCAGAGCAATTGTTAAATATTCACCAATCTCCATTGCAGACTGAAGCTCTGTCCTCAAAAAGCAGCCTCACGGCTCACTCCTGGCCACTGCTGAGTGGTCTGGCTCCTCTTGGCACTCGTGTTTCCCATGTTCCTGGCAGCAGAAGGCTTTGCCTCAGCATCATTTCCACCCCCTCACTCCTTTCCATGCCATGCAAGGACCATGTGAGCATTGGAGGGATAGCTGCCCAGTTTCCTTCCAGATCTCTTCCTGTTCTATAGGGACATTTTCCCACATTGGTCCCCTGATGGCAGTGTAGATATCCCCTCAGGGTGGTCACTGTGCTGGCCATCTCCCAGCTGGCTCCCATCTGCCTCCTGGGGAAGCCTTGGGTGGCTGAGCTGGGTAAGGCACCATTTTTTAGCAGTATTTGGGACCAATCAGCCTCTCACTTCTAGCCTGCTGACAGACTCCCATCTCTAGGTCAACTTTACTAAAATTTTTATTTTGAGCTCAGGCACTAACCCCAAAGGATATGTAAGGGCATTTCAAGACCTGGACTCTCTCCTGCCTTCCTTTATTCTTATTCCTGTTGTGACATTTTATGACAGCACCCAGACAGTGCTCAGGACACTGTGGTTCACACAGGTCCAACCCTGGCAGGGCATCGTTTCCCCATCCCAAATCACAATGCTGCAAAGTGCTGACAAGGCAGTGAGCTGCAGTGCTGCCATCCCACTGCTCAAGAGATGCCCCACTGTGAGGCTGCATGCATGGCATGGCTCTGGTGCTCTTGTTCCTGTCCTGCTTCTCCCACCATGTGGCATTTCCACCCATACATTATGTTGCTGCAACCAACCTACAATACCTTTTGTTGGGAAATTTTTTTTTTAATCTCTTTCCTCAGGTCAGCATTCTCTTCCCACACACACTTCATTTTTATTTGGCTCCTAAAGTCATTCTCCTGAATTTCAGGATCTCATGAGAGCTTCTACCAACCGAGGACAGAAGGTATCTGCTCATCACCCACTGCCATGGCTGCTGGCATTCACCTACCCTTCAGCTCCTTCCCACGGAATCCTTCCAGCCCACAGAGCTTTGCAAGGGCTTGCTCCTCCCACCCTGCTGCCCTCAAAGCCCCTCTCTCCCAGCCTTGGCTCCTTCCCTGCACCTCACCACCCTTCCCCACACCTCTGAGTCACACTCAATCGCACTCTGGTGCTGACCCATCCAGCATATCGAGAATTTCTCTGCAAGTCACTGAGTCACCATTTAAATCTGATATTAAATTTTCCTTTCAACCTTTAGCCAGTTCATTCCTTATCCCATAAAGCATTCAGTAGATACAGTGCATTCAGGCAGATATGTGTATATGTATATGTATATGTATATGTATATGTATATGTATATGTATATGTAGGAGGGGTGCAATGTTGCAATGCATAAAACCATCACCTCTTGCCATCTAGCACTGCAATTTTTCCTGCTTTTTACACCACTGGCCTTATATAAAATGATTTGCAGTCGGCTTGTAGGTTAAATGATAGCCTTTCAAGGCAACCTTGCTGAGAAGGGTGCAGAAAGATCAAGCCCTCTGCCTGGTAATGGTCCCTTTTTGAATTCCTGAAGCAATATGTGCCTAATGCCATTATACCCAGTCATGCAGAGGGCATTGCTCTAGTACCTGGCTGGAGGCACATAGGGAGTTAGGAAAACATGCCTTGGCCACTGCTGGAAAAAACATAGCCTGGGCACTTGCCTTGTCTGTGACTTTGGTTACTCCTGGCTGGTGTAGGTTAGCCTAGTTCCTAAAATGCAGTGTTATGGAAAAAAAAAAAGTATTGCAGGAAGGCAGGGAGATGGGGCTGGGGCAGCCAGGGGAAGGGCTGCTAAGTTCTGGCACAATGGGCAGGACCACCAAAACGTGGTAGAGCAGCATCATTGGGGGCAGTAGGAGTGTGCAAAGGGTAATGCATGGAGACTTAGGGACTCCTTAAGGGGTGGTGCCTGCTGCTCCCCCATGACTTTATCCCATTTCCCTTCCCTACGGCATGGTAAAGCCCCTGAAGCAACTGAACAGCCCAGGGCTGAGACCAACTGTGTGGTGCAGACAGGTTTTGTGGAGTGACAACTATTTGGCCCAGCCCTTCACTAAAATACCTTAAGTAAAGCAGTGGTGAAGGTGGCCTGCTGGTAAAATCACGACCAAGGACATTGCATCAAACTCGTCAGATAGAAAGTTACTTTGGAACTGTTTTCTACAGCTCCCCTCACACAGACACTTTACAGTGACAAATTGTTTTCCCTGCAAATGCATATATATGCATATAGAGATCTTGCAGAGAAAGGCAGGGTTCTGCTAGGTCTGATCCAGCCAGGCAGTGCCAGGAGGCCACACCACAGCGTCTTGGGTGGCTTCAGCCTTCTCACAGTATCAAAATTTAATAGGCCAATAATCACAGGGTGCTGGCCAGACACCCTCGCAGCTCTGGCAAATGGCATCAGCATTTCCCGGAGGTACAGCAGAAGATTGTCCAAGGAATTTCCCAACAGACAAGACATTTTGAGATGAATTTGGGATGCAATGACCAGCATTTCCAGACATATGCTCTTTCAGGGTCAAGGAGGGAAACTTCCAGGTTTTCTCCTGGCTGTCCACTCCCCAGTTAGCTCTCTGAAGGCTCAGGCATCTGTAGTTACTAATTTTGCCCTGTGTGAGGACACAAGGCATCCACGCTTTGCCATGAAGCACTACATAGTCAAAGCATGGCTCCAGCAAGCATGAATTTTTATTTTTGGTGCTTACTCTCCCTGGGGGACCTGCAAGCCTCCCTCACTGGGGTACAGAAGGCGGTAAACAAGTGGGGAAAGCCTAGGCAAGCAGGTGTTCTTCTCTTGTCTGTTGATTTGAAATAGTATAGACAGCACTGGCATGTATCTGAAGCACAATCATTATATTTCCATAACTCTATCTGCAGAGGACATAGGAGTTACAATGCAATCAGTGCTATACAGTTTAAAGTGTAGCTGAGATGTATTATAAAGTCAGCTGCAGCAAAGAACATATGGTACAGCTTGCCACCCCACTATAGTATTTCTTCAAAAGACATTTTTCTTACAAAAAACTAAGACATTATCAGTCAAATTATAAGTAACCCATTTCCATTTATAGCATACAGTCTACCCTCTGAGTCACACACATGATCAGCAATAGCAGCTGTGAGACTTCTGAAAGTTTGGTTGAGGGTTTTTTTTCCCTTTTATTTTTATACTCTCGATTCTGAAAATGTTTCTGCTTGAGTGGTGAAGTCTTCCCTCACCTCCGTTGTGAAAGCTAAGCATTGCCACGGCTGTCCCTTGCCTTGCTCAGAGGGCACATGTGGCCCTGCTGCTCACAGTGCTTGGTGCTTCCAGCCACGGGGGTGCCTGGAAAAGCCCATGGAATGTGCCTAAACCAGGGCATATAGCAGATACCTCGCTACCTAGTGCAACTTAAAAACCATTTCTGCTGTGGCTGGGTTGATTTAGCACAAAAAACCCATCAGAGATTTGGGGGAAATTGCCTGAAACCACTTATTATTTACCACTGTGTCATGGTTTACCCCTGGCCAGCAGCTAAGCACCACAGTGGCATTCACTCCCTACCAGCAGGGTTGGGGAAAGAATGGGAAAAAAAAAGGAAAACCTCGTGAGCTGAAATAAAGCCAGTTTAATAAGTAAAGGAAAAGCCATGCACCCAAGTAAAGCAAAACAAAGAAGTAGTTCATTGATTCCCGTGGGCAGGCAGGTAGGTGTTCAGCCACCTCCAGAAAAACAGGGTTCTGTCACATCTGACAGCTGGGGAGACAAATACCATCACTCCAAACATGCTCCCCTTCCTTCTTCTTCCCCCACTTGATATGCTGAGCATGACTCCACGTGGTATGTAATATTCCTTTGGTCAGTGGGGGTCAGCTGTCCCAGCTGTGTTCCCTGCCAGCTTCCAGCCCACTTGCCGGTGTGAGAAGCAGAAAAGGCCTTGACTCTGTGCAAGTACTGCTCAGCAATAACAAAAACATCCCTGAATTATCAACTCTGTGTTCAGCACAAATCCAAAACAGAGCCCCACAGCATCTATTGTGAAGAAAATTAGCTCTACCCCAGCCAAAACCAGCACAGCCTGTTACTGAATCCTTCCTACTACTGTTTGCGTCACCTGCAAGAACAAAGTCTCCCTTTTCTTTAAAGAGCAGAAGTGCTCTTTGTCATACTTAGCAAGACTTTGGCACCTCTTGATATGGAATTGCTTCCAATTATAGCGTGTTTGGCGTTTGCTCTTATTCCAATGTGTTTTCATTTAGAAGCCACTCTTAAGGATTTCCCAGCAAAGAAAAAAAGGTCAGGGTTATTTCCTTGGGGAAGGAGGGCAAGAGGAAGGTCAGAAAATTGTTTAACAAAATAAATAACACACTGAATTGTCAGGGAAGTATTGAAGTGGAGCAGATGGGTTGTGTTTGCAACTTCATTTGCATCATGAATACTTTGGCATCTCCCAGATTTTACATAAGCTTCTCCCTTAATATTTTGTTACTTTACAATCATATTTGTGCTCCCTTACTCACAGACACACTTTTCAAAGAGACTGAATTCACAATTAGTGAGAGATGATGTAATAACTACAATTAAAAAAAAAATTGTATGTTTAAGGGTCTGAAGTTGGGGTCTGTGACTGTCTCATATAGGCCTACAGCCATACCCTACAGGGTCTATCAATAAGGGAACTTTTATCCAAAACTTTCTTAAACCTTCAGCAAAACCAGCCTGAAGCTTCAGTCCCACCTCATTTGAAGGGGTGGGGGGTGGGGGGCGAGGTGGTTTCTATTGTTTCTACTGGAAAAAAACCAACAATATTTCCTGTTTAAGATACTGAAATTAGATTTGGCAAAAAGAAAAGTGTCATGGAGTCTATGATTGTGGAGATAAAGACCATGGAGACGAATCTGAAAGGAGATTTCAAATCCACACTGCAACATTTTGCTGATTCCATTCTTCTCTTCTCAGGTTGTATCAGCAGCATGAGGTTCCTGAATAATACTGAAGTGGCCAAGGATGTGCATCCAAGACCTCCATGCTGCAAAGTTTACCCTCATAAGTGTCATATTCTTCCACGATGGACAAATTGCTAAGTACACAGGGGTCAAGCTGTGGTGACTGGTGGCAGGAGATCCTTTGAGTCCAGCACAGCAGCTTGAATGACAAGTAACTGAGAAAAAAGTGTGCAAGAAGGAGAGTGGGTGACGGTGAAAGGGCTTGGTGTGGTGAAGGGCAGATGTAAGAGTCCTTCGTCACCTAATAACTCTGGGTTACTGCAGGTGGACACTGAAACTCTGGACTTTAATCCTCTCCTTATTATTGCTTCTTAGATCCCACCAGATATCATCAGAGGTAAGCTCTACCAAGAACTACACACATTTACCAGCTAATCCAGCACCATGTTTAAAAAGCCCACTTAAAACTAACTGGAAAGAGAGGGTAGATTGAGCTACAGCCTTTCAGGGTGTTTGTGATGCCTATCTGCCTCCTGATAAGGGGAGCAGAGAAAGAAAATCCCATGACTGCACATTGCAAGCTAGACACACTTGACACTGCTGCAAGGCATCTGGGTGGGGATCTGTGCCACCTGCTCTGCTCAGGAAGAATGACTGCAACACACCTTGCTGCAGCCATTTGTTTGTTTTCTGGGCAGAAAGCAGTCTATGGCAAATATGGCTGATTCTCAGTACAAGGGATTTCATTTCACTGATTCAATAGGCTCCCAAATAAAATGAGTCTTTCTTTGCTGGGGAGAGGGGTGTCTGGTCTTCATCTTGGCAAGCTTTTGACTTCCCTAGATATAGCTGTGGGTGAAGCTGAGGAATTATTTTTGCACTTGCTTGTGAGAAGAACTGCAAGGAGTCTAGTATAATCCCCTCACACAAGTTACTTTCCCCAAGAAAAAAATGATAGTTGGATGCAAATTCCTGTCCTGGGTTTAATAACTCAAGTCTCAAATGGGATCATACTGGTTTTGTACAAATGAACCAGCACCTGAATTTGACTCCAAGGGAGGAAGCAAACTGCAGAAGGTGTGTAAGTTATGCACATGAATAGATAAAGAAAATGGAACTTAACCCAGAAGTTTCTCCCTTGCTCCCACTTGTGGCATCCTCTAGCAGCAGATGGTGGGGATGTGACCTGAGGCTTGCGTGCCAAAGCAAGGATCCAGGATGGTCCTTACAAACCCACCTACCCAGGGCAACTTTGTACCAACCTAGTGAATAATCTCTTCCACATTCTGGAGCACTGCAACCTCCCAGGAAGATGGAGAATTTATCTGGGATGGATCCAGGGATGGTAGAGGAAACTGGGCAGAAGATTTTCACTCCTGGCACAGTGCTTTCCCTTCCTCTGCTTCCCACCCTGATTGTTTGCTTTGATAGCTCAAGCAATTGTCTCTCCTCACCGGAAGAGTAACCAGTATATTCCTATTTGCAGACTTCTGGATGCAACTCCTTCACACGTCTGTTCCCAATTAGTTCTTCTCTTGCAAAGGAAGGGAGACATTATAATGAATACATCTATTTTGTGGAACACAGTTTTAATTGAAATGTTTGCTGCTGTTGCCACCATTGGATTAAGAGAGCAGATCTTCGATAGCAAAGAGATTAAGTTCGTTTGTATCTGCAGAATGCAAGTGAGAGGAGTAATTGGAAACTATAAAGAGAGAAAAAAAAGAGATCACAACTCCAGCATCACGAATGGGGAGAAAGTTCTGCACTGCTATTGTCACACACTTATTATCACGTTGAAGTAGATGCATGAAATAAAAGCATCCCTCACTGTGAATGCTCCTGTCCTGCACTAAGGCTTCTATTGTCCTCTGGTCTGGAAACAAGACCCACACTTGAAGAAAGTTCCTCTCCATATTGGGGAAATAAATTTGTGCTCAGACCTTCCAGTGTTACTAACACAAAGTTAAAACACCTGCAAAAAACCTGTTATGCCCTCCCCCAAAGTAAAAACTCTATCCTAGCTTCCAAGGCCTGCCAGCTTGTGACTAGTGTATGTTCCTTCAGCTGAATAGACTTTGGGGGATTTACACCACATGAGAACCTGACCCTGAGAGGTCGCCCTTGGTTGCAGCAATCACTGCAGGGAGGTGGGCTGCATTCCACTATGCAAAGTGTTTTATAACTGGGTATGGTGCAATCATGCAAAGGCTTGGCTCTGCCCCTACAAAGCCAGGCTGTGCTGCCCTCTGTGAGATGAAACCCAGGCTCAGAGGGGTCTGCCTTGCTCAGGCAGGACATGTCTTTTCTTCTTTTTTTTTTTCTTTGGTCTCTTTTTCTTCCCTTTAGTAGACAGAAGACTTGTTCATTTCCCATTCCTGCTTGCTGAATTATTCATCAAAAATGTTCCACTGGTATCTTCTTTTCTGCC
Organism: Horornis vulcanius; assembly: GCA_013401035.1. NCBI lineage: Eukaryota > Metazoa > Chordata > Aves > Passeriformes > Scotocercidae > Horornis > Horornis vulcanius. The sequence continues at coordinate 14,620 of VZUA01067757.1, forward strand.
AGGGAGCTCATCATCCAACAATTCCTCTTCGGTCTTCACTTGTAATCAAAGCAATTAGCAACCCATTAAAGGTCTCAGCATGCCTATATCTGTGGGGGTAAGAGTGCAACTCAGGAGCTGGCCCACTTTGACTCCAAAAATCATGCAGAAGACCCACAGGCTACAGCCTGTTGTGCAGAACAGCAAACCTACATCAAGAGGACGGGTCAAATGCTCAGAAAAGGAGTTTTCAGTACACACAGTGAGATCACAGAAATCAGCACATTGATTTGGACTGATCTCAGTGCTTAGAACACAAGGTCCCAGGCACTGCCTGAGAGGTGGGATGTACTTCTCACACGGGCATTCAGCCTGCTCCAGACAAGGTTTTTCAGCTGCCAGGTGTGTGGTACTTCTGCCCCTTTTTGTTCTGGAAGGAGCCAAAGGCAACATGAAGGTCTGTCATTCATTTCCTCTGATGATCTGAAAATGAAAAAAAATGGTAACCATATGGCAGTGGAAAGCAGGGTAGTAGAGCCTGGCTGTTCATCCCTTCAGTGGGCTGAGTGAGCCTGGTTTGGCAAAATCCACGGCACCTTTGCAGGCATCTGATTGTTGCTACTGCTCAGGACCATCACACTCTGGGGCTTCAATACCACATTTCTGCCTCTAGAAAAGCACTTTACCATGACTCAGGTTCCTCCCTGGTCACCATGAGCTCATCAGCTCACAGGGGTAGGAAGTCCCGAGCCAAGATCTCTCCCTGCCTGCTCTCTGCACCAGTGATTGATACCCAGTACGTAACAAGAAATGGTGGACATCTTTGGTGTGAAAGGTCAACATAAACACCATTCTTATAAATGTTCCTTTTAGAAAACAGGTGCATGGATTTCCTATTCTATCTTCCAATCTGTGCCTGGGGCTTAATTGGTCAGGACCAGAGCAATCCATCACCTTTCCCCTCTGTCCTTTGCCTTCCTAAAATATCAGAGATGCTCTTCTGCACTTCTGGGCTCTGCCTCTGTTAATGTCTCTGGAAAGATAATCTGTTGAGAAAGAATGAGAATTATTAAATCAATAAACACTGCTAACCTTTCAACTATGTCCATCCAAGGAGATCTTCTCACCACTGCAGCAATTGCTTGCTTTAACAGATTGAAAGCAGAGTGTTCTTATTGCATATGTCAAACCAGACAGGAAAAAAACATGCTCTTTCTCTCTCAGCAAAGTGGAAGTGTCCATGGTGGCTCCCAGCATATTTCTCATACCTCCAAGTCTGAAAGCTCTAAACCCTGTATGAAATTTTCCTGTGCATGCCCAGATGTTTTTACTGGGGGGTAAACAATCACTTATATACAGCCAGGTCAAGATATGTGAATAATGCCTCGAATTATGTTAATGGCTTTTGCCAGAGTTGGGATTCTTGAGCAGGAAATGTCTGCATTTTTTTTCCAAATATTCTTCTGGAAGTCAAAATGCAGAACTGCAGCATGTGCTTGAGCCTAAGCCTGCCAGGAGGAGCAGTGAGCTGCTGGGGCATCTTTCAGCTCCTTAGCAGTGAGGGGATGACTGAACATTTTGCTGTTCTCACGAAGGCCAAGGTCTCTGATAAGCACATGGCGACCCAGCTTGTTATGAATATCAGCAGGAATTGCACGTGCTTATCTCATTTTACGGTTTTAGCGAGTTTGTTTCTTTGGTCTGCACAAGAAGTATCTGTTCTCAAAGCCAAATCTGCAACGTGGCTCTGCAGTAATGACTGGAGAGAAAGATTTTGCTCATTCAGGAAATTTCTCTCTCCTCCAAATATTAACAGGATTCCTCAGCTTCCTGAAAAACACATGAATGAACTGCTAATAGGTCTTGGCTCTTGTGTTAGAAAAACATGATATAAATTGTATTTGGGGATCATCCCTGTTTACATGCCTGCAGGAACCAAAATTGCTTTCCAGAAATTATTTCCAGATAATACTAGTGTACATTCTCCTGACTTAAAAATAGCCAACTCACTGCTTAAAGCACAGAGCAAAAATCTTTCTATCTGTAAAAGAGATTTCTGAACCTTTTCTTTTAAGTTGTCATGAGATCCTCCTAAAGCCTGTTGTATTTATGTTTTTTATAGCAGAAGTATGACTCTGAACCTCCTCTATTTTGCAGCAGGAATGGGCCAGGCTCCTGTGTTTTGTGTGTGTGTGTTGTGTCAGTGAGCTTCCCAGAGACTGCAGGAGAAGGATTTTCAGGAACAATATTGTCAAGGATAATCCTTTAGGGGGAAGGTACACTGAAATCCACTGCAGCTTTCAATGATATAAGTTGTAACACAAGTGTTTAGATTTGGTTGGGTTTGGTTTTTGTTTTTTTTTTTCTTCACATATTCTGAGTAGAAAGCAAGAAAAAAAATCTTCTGTGTGGTTTTTTGTTTTTTGGGGTTTTTTTTGTAAGAGCTGGTACCACAACAGTAACATGCACAGTGAACAACAGGGCAACACAAAACAGCATCTCCAGGGCATGGAGTCCTTTCCCAGCATCTGTGGCTACGAGCTGCAATGTCCTGCACTAATTCATTTGCCTCAGCTTGGCCTGGCTGCAGAAAGACCTTGATGTGACTTAGCATCACAACTCCTCAAGGCGTCTCAACACAGAGAGGATGCACCGAGCCCTGAGTCATATCCTGCCCACAACACAGCATCTGAGATCCACAGGCCAGGCCAAAGAAGTGATTTGTTAAATTAATGAAATAGCCAGCAAAACAGATTAGAGGTCCAGCAGTACTGTAAGCAAGCCAGATGTCTCTCAGGCTTGTTGGAGCAAGCTGCCTTGTGCCCATACTCAGCCTTGGCGGGACTTGCCCAAGTCCAAGGACAGCCTTAACAAAGTGTCTTCCCCTTTATCAAATGCAAGTGCATTTAACAACTGCACACTCCCACTACCACCATGCTCCCGTGCATCTTCCAAGCAAGGTGCGCTGCCAATATGCTCTCTCCTCTCTTCCTGAATTGCCTGTAGGAGACACTGCCCAGAGCCAGTGCCCACCTCAGTCCCTCCTAGGACTGGAGGCAGAAATGGTGTACCCAGGACAACACTAAAACCCTGCTGCCCTCTCCTCCCTCTGCCAGGGTGCTGCCAAATTTCACACCCATTTGGGGGGGATGGACATCAGCATCGCACCAGTGTCTGTCACAGACGCATCAGGGTGGGCTTCTCTGATGAGCTAGGAACATTTGCCACCTTCAGAGTTGTCAGCCAGTCGGCCTGGCAGTGTCTCACGGGGCCAAGGGGAGGTGTGGGCTAGCACAGCTCACGCTGAAACCTTTCCAGACCTGCCGCCAAGCAGCAGCACCTCCAGAGACTCCCCTTCAAACAGGAGATCCACGAGAGCTACGTGCCAAGCTGCAATAAGAAACGGAGGCTGCGAGTTGTGTAATATTTACATTTAATACAATCCACTGACATCTGACATTTTTCTGGTAAATTTTACGTGGGCCATAAACACTTCTGGATCACTGAGTAAATTTTAACTCCTCTGAAGGTCTTTTGTGCTGGTGGTATCTGGAATGAAATATATCTCTGCCTTTTCCCCCCAAACCTCATCCATCCTCATCTCTTTGAGCACTGGGATCTGCCACGAGACTTCTTATGCATCCTCGGTGCACCAATGCTCCGAAGTATCCACCCTCTTTATAATTTTAGTGTGATATTCCCTGCTATTGGTTTCCCTCTGTGGTGCAAACAGCAGGCGCATGGCAAACCCAGCTTTCCTGCACCTCAGCAGCATCATCCCTCAGTTTGCACAAGCCCTCCCTTTGGTTCCAGCAGTGCTACACTTTCACTTGGTGATTTGTACACAGCTGCCCTGTAAAGTTACGGTGTCACAAAGAAACGCCTTTTTAAAAGCGGGAAAGAAAATTAATAGTTGAAGAGCTAGCCCACCTCTGGTAATGCAACACAAAGCAGAGAGACAAGGAAAACCTGAGTCAAATGCAATGGCTCCAGGCTCTGTCTCCAATCCCTTCCCCTCAGGCCTTGGAAGGAGGCCAGCGGAGCATCCCGGTATCTGAAACAGTATCCGACTCTGAAGTTCAGATCAATTTGCGCTCTGCAGCCTATTAACTTTTTGTTAATCCTCTCCACATTGTTTTACATCTTGCCTTCCATCACGGACGAGGAGGGTTCGTGGCAGTGCCAGGGTGACTAATGGCGAGTGCCCCCTCCAAACTGGGGGAAGTTCAAGTTACAGGCAGGTGCGGGGCCTAATGGGCTCTGGCGAAGCTGCCAAGATGTAATTGCCGTAAATCAGCCTGAGCCTTGTGGAGACAGTTCCCTGTGTTTTGGAGTCCATTTGCCCTTATTGCTTGTTCAGCTCCTTAATGCATTAATGATAAGATAGCACGGGGAATATGCAGTACAGCCTCCTCTCCACCCACAAAAATCCTGGAGCAATGAATCAATACTGCGCCTATCTGCTCTGACCACAGAGGAGAGGAACGTAGACGATGCTGAATGCAGGGGAGATCTCTTTTTCCAAAGGTTTCTTTGCAATCCCAGGGGAGGGTTAAGCATCTTTAAGGACTGTGGGGGCTGGCTCGAAGAAATATCCCCCAGTTTCCCACAAGACTGCAGCAATTCTTCCTTTACTACCTGTCTGCATGGTTATATTTTTATTTGTGCCTGTCAATGCTGTTCAAATGCTTTTTTTTTGATTGAAATCTGCTGCATTAACAGGAAAAAAAAAAACCAACAAGGAGAGTACCACATAAGGACTGGAATGTTTTTTCTTATGTCTGGCAAGCTCAGTAAATCAGGTGTTAAGTGGTACTTCGTGGCAAATAACTAAATGGGCCAAACTCTTGACCTTCAAGTAGGTGACATTGTTGGGTCTCTGAGCTGATCCCAGACAGGCTGAGGACAACTGTGGGCAGCTTAGAGGGCTGTCCTGATGCTCAGTGCCACCATCTCCTGCTGTTGGGGCACCCGGGGGTCACGGCACTGCTCATCAGCACAGGGCAGCTGTGTGGGAACCAGGGAGGCAGAGGAGCAGTGAGAAGAGGAGTGATGCAGAGGAGCATCCAGCCAGTGAGGCCAGGGCAGCCAAGGCTACCTCCTCAGTCCCAGGACTGATCAGCCCCTGGGAAGTTATTGGGCTTGCCCACAAATGAAAGAGCCCCAGCACTGTGCACAAGCAGCAGCTCCCTTTGAGCTGGCTGAGTCTTGGCAGAGTTTTCTCCCCTCCACCCCCCTGATTAGTGCATTATAACTGCTTGACAAATTGCTGGTGCTCTATTGACACATTTATGCTGCTGCTTTCTTCCCAGCCAGTCAAGAGGACCCTGGCTGCTGGTAACAGGCGCTCTTGGGCATTGCAAACGCCGACTGATGCAAGCATCACCCTGTAAGAATGAAAAATGTAGACATCCATACAGAGACTATCATCCTTTTGATGCTGACTTCGTTTTCATTCTGCCCCATCTCCTCTTTTTCATGTAAAAAAATTAGAAGCAGGGAAACCAGACAGAAAGGGCAAAGAGTAAAAATCTCTGTCGGTCTGCTCTTCATAGCAGATTAAGGCAATGAACAGTTTCTACCCACAGAACAGTTAGAGCAGTGGGCTGCCTCTGCCTGTCTTAGTCTGATGGCTCATCTTGTCCCTATCCTTGTCACCAGTGCAAAGTAGGGGCTGACCTGACCTGTACCAAAAAGCACAGCCTCAGCAGGAGAGCTGGGATGGATCTCAGTGTGGGCACAGTCTAACTTGTCAGAATAACCCCTTCCCCAGCTCCAGCTAGTGAAACATGTGGTGAGCTTGGGAATTGGCTGTTCCTCAGGTATCAGCTATGAAGCTGTCTCTGCGCCCTCTCAACTTGCTTGGGAGAAGGATGACCAGTTGAGCTCTGCTTAGCTGCCATCAAAGAAACAGATGAATAATGGGGTAAAGTCTGGGCCCCTGTATTTTTTCTCTGGGACAAGAGGTAGTCTTGATATCCTTGTTCTGTTTTTATTTTAAAATATTTTTAATCCATTGCCTCTTGGAAAACTTTATTCCCTGGATCAATTTGTGTTCTGAGTATTACAATGTACCTAAAATGACTCTGCAATCTGGTGTCACAGGTAATAAAACTTATTTATTCATTCTGCTATCCATTATTGAACTGCATGCATTAACTCCTCACAATACCACGGACCAGCTAGTTGGGTGGGTCCTTCCACAGAGGTCCATGTTTTTGGAAGTGAAGGTCAAGAATTTTGTTCCTGCTGCTGCATATGTGTAACTGGCTGTCACCCAGGGCTGGCTCAAGCAGCATGTGCCAACAGACCACTACCTCTGCTGCTGCTGCCAGCAGAGCTACGTGGAAGTCAAGAGATGCTACACAATTAGCAAGTGACAATCCCTCTGGCAGGGTACAAAGCAGAGAAGTCATCTCATCACGGTGTGGCATCGGCTCCCCTCGAGGCATGACTCAGCTCAGAGGATCTGCTGCACCAGAACATGGGGCTCAACAGGGCTTGGGACACCAAAGATGCTGAGCACGAGGACCAAAGGGTTGTAGGCAGATGCTACTGAAGAGGGACAAATAGCCCAGCTTTGTTACAAACAAACAAACAAACAATACAGAGAGACGGAAAAGTGTTCTAATTTACCCACTGAACTTCACTGCAGATGCAGATTTGTGCCTTTTAGTACATTTTTGAGTGCTTTTCTAGCCTAGTGCTAAATAACCCAAGATTTTACTGGTCCCCTTAGGAGAGGATTTCGCAGTTCATGAAATGTCTCCACAAGGAAACATTTCTCATGCCTCCACCTGAATTTTCATTTGTGCAGTTTCACCCATTTCTCCCCATTATATAGTTCCCAGCCTTGTGTGGCCCTGGGGAATCTTCTCATTCCTAGGTGCCCAATCCCTCAAGTCCTTGGAGTCTGCAATTACGTTCCCCTGAGATGTCATCTATCTGAGTGATGTGCATTTAGTTACTTTAATCTTTCCCCATAAATCAGCTTGTTCAACTTTCTCTCTGTTTCTCATTTATGAGTTTTTCCCTCTCTGCCGTCTTTCCAGTATTACTGAGGCATTTATAAGGGAATTTAGCATCATATTTTCAGCCTTGTGGGGGAGGACCATCATTTTCTTGAACAATAAGATGACATTTATTATAGGATAGGTATTTTCTAGGCTATACAACTCACCTCTACCATACTTTTTGTATCACTTGTCACAGCTGGGTTTCTCTTTGCAGTACATATTTCCCATTAATTACCCACCACCATCAACTTTGATCCTTAAATTGGACAACAGGTTCTGGAATAGGTCCTAACTTGTGTTTTTGTGCATTATACCAGTCTGAATATTAGAGAACTATGTGAGCAGAAGATCATTAGACGTCTGCTCATCTTGGTTTTCTTATGCCTTTCTTTGAGGCGTCTAAAGCCAGGCTTGCCTAGTATCCCATCTCAAACAAGGCTGAAAAATTTGGCAGTTCCTGTGATCTTAACTGAGATGACTCTTATCACAGATAAATACACGCTTCTATTATTTTTTTTCCAAGTGCAGAATTGAGACTGCAAAAAGGTCCACAGGTCACCATTCTCCTCAGTTACAGGCAGCTGCTTGAAATAGATGCTTAGTCTGGAAGAGTCCAGCAAGCTTCTAATATATATTCACAAAGGACAAGGCTCACTCCATCACTGTTGCAAGCATAGGACTTGTAGCACAGAGGACCAAAAGCTACACAAATAGCAATATGCTTCAAGTAAAGACCAATGAAGGACACTACCAATGTCCTAAATCCCCACACCAGCAAGAAATTTGTCAGCTGAAAATGTCCAAATGAAAGATGGATTTCCATCCTTACAGTATTTCTAACTGTTCTTCATTGTGTTTTGCCCAGATGACTTCAGTTGTTTAATAAATCACTGCAGCTCCACGGAAGACAAGCAAGGCACCAAGACATGCCCTTGTTCTGAGATGAGCGATACTGAGTTGTCACTTGGCACAGAGGAAGAAGAAAAGACTTTCTTGATCCTCTGCTCAAGGTGGGAAGTCTAAAGACATGTACTCAAACCCATTCAAAGGCATCAGAATAAGTGGCCTATACTTACTCTGGCCATTGTAACCCCACTTTTGTGTTGCCCTTATCTAGCACTTTATGCATGAGCACAAAGAAATGAGAAACAGAAGCAAGTTGATGTATAGTGATAGCTCAGGGTCTGCTTCTCAAAATGTGCTTGCAATTTTTTTCCTTCACTTGCTACACTGTAATGTGCTTCATGCCTATGTACATATTTCTTCTGAGCTGAAATTCCATACAGAACATCACCATTTAGGCAGCAATAAAGTCAGTTTCTAGGCCAAGTGCTTTACATTTTACACAGACCAAATAGCTGCAAACAAGTATGATGGAAAACATAGATTTTTATACAAAATTCTTGGGGCACTGACAAAAATGCAGTCCTTTCTGTGGAAATGTGGAATCATGGTTTATATACTCATTGTATCATTGTTCAGGTTTCAAGAAGCCCAGAGGACAAGGAATAACAACTTGTGTCCCTTCTTACAGAAACCACCGATTTCTTTCCACAGGAACGCAATCAGTAGAACAATGAAAATAATTCATCAGATTAAAGTACTAATAAATCCTATCCTGACAATTGGATGTTATCGTGCTCAATTTCAGCTTAATTATTTTTGTATTTAATTACAAAACGGTTAATTACTTCATTTAATTATGTATCTGTTTTAATTAGATTGATGCTTAAAAACACGATAAGGCTGCTGCCACCCCACAGCCCTTCCATTCTTCATTTTATCTCACACTGTACCAGTTCCTTCCCTTTGCTTTGCTGTTAGTTTCCTGTGCCAGGTCTCTCCCAAATCCCATGGACTGTATTTACCTTCACTTCAGCAAAGGTCTGGCATACAAGCATTGTGGCAAGGACAGGAGCCTGCACAGCAAGACAGTGTGCCCAAACTTCCACAGAAGTGTCTGCTGGGCACAGGGGCTTTGCTTTCCTCACACATTTTCTTCTGTTGTGTGAGTTCAGGAATGCCTTTTCTTTTTAGGTGTTTGTTTTGGTGGTAGGCTGGGAGAAGTGTTGTTCACCTTTCCCTGTTCCCCTATCAGATATGTCCCAGACTGCCCATCCCATGAGGCCAAAGACCCCAAAGGGAAGCACTGGCCTGACCTCCTCTTCTGACCACAGCCAGTGCTGTCCCTGTCTGCCCTGCTCCCAGCTTTTGCATTCCCCACACTGCTGGTAAGAATTAAGTCAGCTCTCTTTGCATGACTAAAACAATTAATAGGCCTTTGAAATCAATGGAAATATTATTTATTGTAACACAAGAACTTGACCCACCCATGCAATCCAACCTGCCATTCCTGCAGTTCTGGTGTGCACCCCGCAAGCGGAGGCGATCTGATACAATGCAATTTGACGCATTGCGTTTGTTCGAGATGGTTTCTTACCTCTGCCCATCTGGGTAATTCTAATATCAGAAGAATTGCTTAAATATTTATGCTGTGCTTTTGAAGAAAAGCAGCTTACATTTAAGAACTGGTCTGGCTGAGGTTTTTTCTGACTATTTAATGTCCTGGCTTTTCTTTGCCTTCCTGCTGTGGGAAAGGATGTGTTTCAGGGAGATTGCAATCTCCCTGGAAAGTCTCTGATGGTCGTGTGTAGGTGGGTTTGAAACCATGGGAGAGCAGCAGTGGCATGCACCCTGTTCCCGCCTCTTTCCTGCAGCTTCTCCTGTTCTCCACTCCAAGACCAAGCTAAACAGAGGCTGGTCTGGTATCTATGTCCTCAGATCTTTCAGACTCAGCAACTAAATCACAGATGAGGCTGGAGTACTATTTCAGTAAAACTGTACCAAACAGTTCACTTCTGCCTTGTGTTGGTACTGTCATGACAGCTGTACACAGCAGTGGTACCTAAGAAGCAGCATGATGGATTAGAAAGATATAGATATAGATATAGATGTATAGATGTATAGATGTATAGATATATAGATGTATGTATTTTTAAAATGTGTGTACCACAATCTTCTTCTAAGGGTAGTGGATGATTGTAAAAACATTCGTGGTGGAGAGAGCCCACCTTTCACACAGGACATTCCCCGTTTCCTTTGAAGCTGATAAAATAGTTTTCAGGTTTTAAGGGGAAACCCCTGCAATGTTACCAGTTAACGATTTCAGAGAGGACCCTGGGCTGGGAAGGAGGAGAAGGGGAATTGTGGTGATGATGGTGGCAGCAGTGGCAGCAGCTCTGCTCCCAGGCTCTGGCAAAGTATCCCTGGGCTCCCTGCAAGCACAAGAGAGCAACAGCAAGCACGAAAGCAGGCTTTAGATAAAGCTGTACTTTTCTCTGCCAACTCCCCACCATCATGCCGGACTAAGCAGAGGGTCTGACTAGCCCCTGCCCATCACTGCTGTTTTGGGTCAGCCCATCCTGTAAGGAAAGGAAGGAGGCAAAGTTTCAACTCCTTACAGATCAAGGCATTAAAATCCAATATTCAGCAGGACTTCCCTAGTGACTTAACCATCCTGACTTGTGATATAAAACTTATTGCAACACCCAGCACAGGGTCAGGGACTGCAAAACTGGTTTTGGGGATCAGAGGGCAGAGTTACCCAGAGCAGTTCCTTCCTGCACAGCCTGAATCTGCCTGTGCTTAGCCACAGCACAGCTGCAGCCGGGCTGGGGTCACAAACAGCTGTAATCCAATTAATGGACATCACTTGGCGGGGGAAATGGAGAGAACAGGGGAACGTGGTGGTGTCATGAGAGACTTTGAGTGAAATACTTTTTAGCCACCCTTTCAAAGAGCTCCTATCAAGTGCTTTATTTTTAATGCTTCAATTTGCTTTCCTCTTCTTGATTGTAATACCCTTCTTGAACTTTGCAAATAAAATGTGCTTTCCCTTTTGATTTTTGTCATCATCTCCCTGGCAAATCATCAGACTTTTAATTCTAAGCCTCCATTTCACTCCCCCCTCCACCTAGCCTACCAGCAGGGTGAGAAGTTAATAAAGTATTTCTCCTGGATTCCCTGCTCTCCAGTGAATCAGCACTCTGCTCGCAGCCCTGGGCGACTTATATTAGATCAGTTTAGATCCTCTTCAGGTGAAGAGGAATGAGATGTTAACTGAGGTCTGGAACCAGATAAGTCTATTACAGCCTGGACTGTACTAACTTCTCCTCTGTCAAAAATCTTCTTCAGTTGAAGCAAGGTCACAACCCTGTGTCTGCAAAAGCAAAATGTTCCTTTTCTGCCAGTATCTCAAACGACTGGAAGGAGAAGAGGTGCCTCTGGAAGAAAACAGGCAGTTCTGGAGATTAATACACAGTCCTTAATGACAACCTACAAGGAAGTCATAAGTGCCTAGATGCTATCTATATAAAAACCACAAGCTAAATCAGAGCCAACGGTGTTACTTTCAGGTCACTAAAAAGAATTGCAATAGAAAGATGATCCAGAATAGACTGGCCAGCAGAGAAACAGGAAAACTGAGCAGCTCTTCTCCAGTTGTGGCACAGAGAGGAGAATGGCTCTTCCTCAGGTGTCAGCCATCATGCCTGCCCTGGGCAGACCCAGCCATCAGTGAGGATCCCTGCTCAGGCAGCCCCTGAAAGCCCCTTCTGAGCTTATCACAGCTGCTTAACAAGAGTAAAACAGCCACAGGGTAGTGGCTGCTGGGAAGGCCAGGTCAGAGGCTTAACTTGCTCAGTGGTGGTAAAATTCAGACATGATGCTGGGGATGGTGCAGGCACCTGGTACCCACATCTTCTGGGGTCAGCAAGAAATAGAAAGTGATGAAGCCACCACAGAAGACAGCAGCCAGACAACTCCATGGGACAGCAAAAGCAGAAAAGTTGGTCTCATCCCTACAGATAGGTTCTCCAGGGCCAGGGAAATGGAACATTTCTTCATCCTTTTTCTCTCAGGAACATGAAGACATCTGTGAGGCCAGTTAATTCAACCAGTGTCACAGAAAATGATGTGGGTAATGACAGATAATGTCAGCTCGTGCTGCTGTTTCAGTTACTGGGAAAAAAATGAGAAGAGGGCAGAAATAGAAACAAATGGAAGAGAAATTTCTAACAAAGGTCAGGAAGAAGGTTTTATTTTTATCTCTCCACCTTTCCTCATTCAGATAATAAGCAGCCTGTGCCACCCAGTCCAGACACACATCATTGGCCTGGTTCTATGCTGAGGTCCTGGCATGGAGTGTTAAACACCCACCATTGCTTTCTGAGAGCCTTCCTTTCCCTCTCATACCTAACTGGGGAACAAGCAGATACCAAGCACAGGCAGCCTTGGCAGCACCCAGGGATCCCTCAGAGATCCATCACCCTTGGAATGCCTGCACAACACTCAGAACTAGTGAAGAAAATGAGGTGACATTTGATCTCTGCTGCAACTGTTGGCTAACTTCTCCTGATTTCTGAAGGACCAGGGTTTCACTCTGGTAAAGCTGCATTTCCTTGGCTGACACTCCTTGCATGTGTGTTCCTTTGACAGTCATCTCCAAGCCTTGAGATGGGATGCTGAAGGCCAGGTGTTATATCACTTAACCTCCACAAGAAACGCTAAATAAACAGAATACTAAAATCTGATGTGAAAGATAGCACAGAAGTACAAACTATTGAGGACTCTGTCTCAGTCCCTGTCTGTGCTAATCCTGGCAACCAGCTCAAAGGAGGCAGGCACAGCCTGGGTAGGGGCAGGATGCTCACAGCACATTCCTGAGCTGCCTGGGACCAGAAACAGGGACATGCACAGGAACAAGGGAAAAGCCAGCTCTGCCCTGGGGTGGCTTTGCTGTGCACAGCAGAGGCAAAGCCAGACATCCATGGTGGATCCTGGGCCACAGCACAGCCTGCCCATGGGACACTGCCCAGCAGTTACCACTGAGAGAGAACAACAGTGTCGAGAGCGTCTGAGTGAAGGACCTCAGTGCTCTCGGCAGCGCTGAGGGTTAGCCTGTTTCTGGCTCATTCTGTGATAATGCAGCTTGTGTTTTGGATGCTTGCTTGCACTTAAGCCTTTTAATCACTTGTTCATTAAGAAAAGGTTTTCAGGACACCTTGCTGAGAGGCAGCATCTCATATAGCTCTGAGGAGAAAAAAAAAAACCACTTAGTCAAACACTCAAACCACTCAGATCCTAATGATAGAATAGTAATGAGATTGAAGTGTATTATCGACTTAATGATAAACTAAGAGATTTGGCACCCATAACATGGGTTGAATCTTTAAGCCCCTTGGCTGGTTCCTGAAGGATATGTAAGATGCAACTGGTAGGGGCTGGAAATAGGTTATTTTTCTGTTGGGAACCAGGCCAACTAAACTGCATTTAAAAAATGCTTTCGTGATACATTGGAGGAGTGGCCCAAGAGGGTGAAAAAAACTTTAGACCTTCCTTCACGTCATGAGATTCATGAAATAACAGAATCGGAAATTTGATTTATGGAGGGGGTGCATATGATTTTCTATTTACCTCTGTGTACATCAGTCGTGGTGGGTAAATTGACATTCCTTAACTCATGCTAGAAGAACCAATAGTTTGGGGTCAAAAGGGAGGTAAAGTCAATGACTAAGCCCAACGTGTCCACAGTTACTCAGGATTCATTCTGAGAGCTGTATCCTTCTTTGAGAAGCCCCCTTTTGCCATTGCTAAAGGCCACCGTTGGCAAACCTGGAGAAAGCTCTCATATAAGGGTCAGACCATCACTGTAGCTGGAATAGATGCCTTTTTATCTTTTTCTGCAAAGCCATCAGAATTTGAATGTATCGGTCTTTTCCTGTTCTGTTCTTGGATCCTCACTGCTGAGCAGCCAAGATATGAGATTGCCAGTCCTGCACTTACTGCAGACTTTTCTCTGGCTGTGGTAAAATGGGGAGAGATGCCTATGACACCACACCTACATGAATATTGCATTTGCTAGGAACTGATGCAGCTTTACATACTTATATACACAAACATATTGATTGGTCACATATAAATCTAATGCAATGCCCACCTAAGCAATTTGCAATTGTTTTAAAGGATCTTTTTCTGACAAAGTGATTCATTTCTAATCCACACAGACACAGGCTAGTGTGTTTCACCTTTAAGAGTGCTCCTCAACTTGGCCAAAAGGCAAACCAGCTTTGCTAGGGGCCCAGGGAGGCCAGAAACAGCTAGGAGTAAACCTGGGCTTTAAAATACCCATCTCCTCAAATATAATGCTATTTGTTTGAGGTGAGCCCATCTCAAATACTTGGAAGTCTGGCCCAACAATCTCTGAGCCATCCAGATGGGTAACATGCTGTGAAATAACATGCTGGGGAAGCCAGACAAAGAACAACTGAGGTGGGGGTACCACATGAGCGGTGGCTGAGGTATCTTGGTTTGTTCAGCCTGTGGGAATGGCGTGAAGCTGAGTCAGGGGAGGTTTAGATTGGATATCAGGAAAATGTTCCTCACCCAGAGCGTGGCTGGGCACTGGAACAGGCTCCCCAAGGAAATGGTCACAGTACTGAGCCTGACAGAATTCAAAAAGTGTTTGGGCAACACTGTCAGACACATGGTGTGATTCTCAGGGTACCCTGTACAGGGCAGGAGGTTGGAAAAGATGATCCTTGACGGTTCCCTCCTGCTCAGGATATTCTGTGATTCTACAAAATCAAACTTGCATGAGGGCATAGGTGTCTGTTTAGAATGGAGGGCGATAGTCAGGAGGGGGTAGGTTCAACTGAAATTGAAAGACACCCAGCACAAGTCTAAAATTCTTATCATAACTCTAAAATGCTCAGATAACTGCATTTTTTTTTTTCCAGAGAGGGTGTTTCATTTTTGCTTAGACTTTGTGGTTTCAGAGTCAAAACAGACATCATGGAACTTTTTTCCTTGGGGGAAAAAAGCACATTTCAATCAAACCCTACAGAAACATGTGCCTTTGGAGGATTAATTTAAATCTAAGGCTTCAACTCATCCCCAAATTTCAGTCCTAAAGGACCAGATGTGTAAATATACCCTCCTAACCTGCACACTTCATTGTGGAGCATCAGCAGTGGCTCTTGGCAGCCCGGGATGGGCATGATCACATGGAGAAATGCTGCTGCTTGTGTCAAAGTTCCTGTGGGATGCCCAGGGAGCCAGGAGCATGGCTGGCATGCCGGCCAGGAGATGCCCTGCATGATACCTGTGTTACTGGGCATCTCTGCTGGCAGGGGCTGGGCACATGGGTAGCTGTCACACCAATACTTGTCTCCTGAGACGTCTTCCCAGAAACATCACTGATGCCCCACAGCATCCTGTCATCTCTCATCTGGGATCTACATGTTGCAAAACCCCTGTCCAGTAGCAGAGAGATGATGTGTGCCCACATGCTCTCCAGGTATCACAGGAGGCATTTCTCCTGACAGCAGGCACCTCCTTCTTGGGTGTGCTGTTTCCCACCAGCTCCCTTTCCTTGTCTGAGCACAGGCAGCTGAAGTGCTATTTACAGCATGGTTCTGGGGCACCTCATTGCTTGATTTGAAGGCCTGGAACTAAATTTGTCAGATAAACACAACATTATTGTCATTAGTAACAAATACAATAGACAATAACTTCATTCTTTGAAAACAAAAAGGCACCAGCTTTTACTAAGGTGATTGTTTTCCCCTCTCAATCTCTTACATGTCTAAATACACACCTCCCAAAATCAGCTCTACCTGCTATGTATATCACTTTAACAGAAGGGTTAAAAATGCTTCACACCATCATGCTCTGTGGGCTAGGGTGCACTTCCCTCACTCACCAATGTTCAGCTTTTGCACACTGTCTGAGGTTCAGAGGTCGGTAGCACATGTAGGCAACATTTTTAAAGAAAAATGTAAGTCAACAAGAAGGGTAGGGGTTTTATCAGTTTCTGTCCTACTTTCTCTCTGTAATTACTGTTATTGAAGATTTTTAAACTTCATGTTGTAGGAGTCTTCCTTCTTGTCTAGCACAGATCTGGCACCCCGAAGCAGCCAGAGCCCCCCAGCCACTCCTTCTGCAGTAGTGAGATTGTTATTCCCTGCAGCAGCTCTGAACTGCTTGCCTGAACTGACACCATGCTCTTGCTGGTAACCTGAGGCACACTGTCTGTTTAAAAATTTGGATCAAAACTATCAGGTGATATTATCCAGCCCCTTTGCTGGCATCAGGGTGTGTGCATGGGGAAGAGAGGACAGGGCACACTGCGGGAGCATTGGGAGCTGCTCAGACCACCCACTAGAGCAGTCTCCAGCCTCCAAGGCTCCCTTGTCCAAGACCTCCTTCCAAAATCACAGGACATGGAAAACCCACAGTTCAAGTCTGCTTTATGGCTGATGTGTCGCTGCTCTCTTTTTCTACAAATAAATTTGTGGAGCAATAATTTATGAGAAAACAGCATGATGAAATCTGGAGCGAAATCCCAGTTTAACTAAAGCCAGAGGGGTTTTTGCTTCCTGCGTAGCAGGAGTCCACATGTCAGCAGGGAGACAAAATAGAAGACGAGGAAGCAGTTAATTATTTTTGTGTTTTTCACTGTGATCACTGGGCCAGGGACTCCCCTCCCATCTTTCTTTCTGCAGCCACTTTCCTCCCTTGCTGCTGGAGGCCTGTCACGCTTACAGACACGCAGACAAACCCCTAAGATGGGACCCTGCTGCTGGATGCCGCAGCCCAGCAAGGAATTTGTTTGTGAAGCAGATTGCTCAAACACCAGAGGAATTTTTACCTTCAGAGGCTGTTTTCCCATTTCTGGTCATCTGACACAAGATAACAGGAGAACAAGGGAAGGAAGAACTGCAAGGTAGACGTGCCTGGCACTAGGCACTGCTCTGTGCTCCGAGTGTTGGTGTAGCGGGAGATACCCACAGAGAATTCGTTCCCCCATCTGTTCCTCTGTAGATCACTTTAAAAATTAACTTACTCTATTAAAAAGAAAATGTGATTGTTACCGTTATATGGCTGCAGTGCTAGAGATAGTTTGTCCTATCCCCCTCAAATTATATCCAAAAATGCACAATTAATAATGCATTAACTTAGACAGAAATGAGTGAGAATAACTTAAGATTTTGTTATAAATCCATTATATTTTCTGTAATAAACAGATTTTTTTCCTGGCCTATAATGTCGCAGAAGAGATAATTCCTCCCTACAGCACATTTCACACTTACCCAGTTTCAGACAGATTAGCACAAATGACATTTCTTGCTCAACTCATCTGATTTTAGAAAGCACTCCCCCATCAAGTTACACTACATTCAGATAATTATTCTATAAATATATTCTTAAACTAATCGTATGAATGGAGCAAAAATACAGCCACATCAGCTAGACACTCTTTCTGAGCCCAGCAGAAGATGCAGAGCACAGGGAGCTCCAAGGGTCCTTCCACCATCAGAGGGAGCAGATGTCTGACAAGGTCAATATTTATGCACAGTTCACAAATAAGAGAATAGTCATTAAAATCAAGGTAATACAAATAAAAATAGGTTTTAATGTTTCAAAAAGCTCAAAGGAGACTTATAAATCCATTAATTTTTCATCAAGACTGAATCCATTGGAGCCCAGATCCTTCTTTCTAATAAATTCAGTTGTCAGATGCAGAGTCCTTTACTGCAAATGCTGACAGTGCTCTATCAGTACCCAGGCTAGGGTCTGCTACAGCAGGATTTTCTTTCTTTGTTCTTAAATTGATCATGTAATAAAACTTGCTGCTTGAGCAGTGGGTCTTGCATCAATTAAACCACTTAGTTTATCTTCTTTTTATTCCACAGCAAATAAAAATAAAATGGCTACAGGTAGCCTTTTGTTGTCTTCGGAGCTAATCTGGGATCAGTTCTCTTATGAGAAGAACACTGCCTGAAATGAGATGTGAGTTCTGCCTTGTTACACTCCAGAGCACAGAGCAGCATAGTAGCACTCCAGAGAGCCATTTTCCAAAACAGTTTCCTTGCAAGTATTACACTGATAACTTGGGCAAAGCAAAATGTAGAAACATCTTTGTGCAGTTATCAGTAAATTTGACCTTGGAACACTGAATTCTGTTTCACAGGATGCTTTCACCACCTTTGGATAAATCCTACATGAAGTTTGCTAGTAGTGCTTGTCCTGGCCGATGTTGTGTTAAATCCCCCTCTAAAAGCTTCTTTGCAAGATGTCACTGCAGATCTGAGTTTCTAGCTTCTTTGATAGCATTGCTGAGATATTGGTGGAAAAGCCACAAGGATTCTAGGCCTGTAAGGATTTATCCTTGCCCTCCATTAGGTTTCCAACCTGTCTTTCCACAAGTTAAAAGAGGTCATAAAATCGTAGAATGGTTTGGGTTGGAAGGGACCTTAAAAACCATCTAGTTCCAGCTCCCCTGCTGTGGTCAGGGACAACTCTCACCAGACCAGGCTGCTCAGAGCCCCCTCTAACCTGGCCTTGAACACTTCCAGGGATGAGGCATCCACAGCTTCTCTGGGCCACCTATATCAGTCCCTCACCAAGCTTGTAGAGAAGAATTTCTTCCTAATAATCTAACTCTACCCTCTCTTAGTTTGAAGCTATTCCCCCTTGTCCTATTCCTACATGCCCTTGTAAGAAATTTTTCTACAGCTCCTCTGTAGCCCCTTTAGGTACTGGAAGACTCTAAGGTCTCCCTGGAGCCTTCTCTTCTTCAGGCTGAACAACCCCAACCCTCAGCCTGTCTCCACAACAGAGGTGCTCCAGCCCTGTAGTGTAAACCTGAGAGGGCTTGTGTCCTTCCAATAATACTTCTTCATCTGTGACAATCCTGGATGTTCTTCCCCCTTAGAGTGCCTGCTCTTTCTTTGAGTTTCCCTGAGGTTTATCCTTGGCCTCACCCGGTGGCTGCTCACGCTGCAGGTGAGGGGGCAGCCTGGGAGGGGATGAAGGGACTGTCCAGCAAAAAGTTGAGGCTTCTCTGTCCTTCCCACATTCCCCTGTGGCCTCTCCACCAAGCCCTGAAGAGCTGCTAGCTGGGCAAAGCTGCTTGGAAAGCAGATCCTTTTCTTCTGGACTTCTTCTCGTTGGCACAGAGCTGAACGCCAGTGCTTNTGTGATCAGCAGCCATTAGCAGTCAGAACAGCATTTCATTCTCCAAGCTGTAAACAGCCAGGAGTTTGTGACCATTCCTTTTCTGTTTCGTGGTTGTCCCTCCGTGCCTGTGCCTGGATTGCTGTGCTTCACTTGCTGGTTCACCTTAAACCCAGTTAGCTGGTTGAGATGGTGCAGGACCTGGTGGTAGTGCCCTTTGCTTCAAGCAGTTTACTACAGAAAGGTGCAGTGGCTCCCTGGTGGCTTCTGGGTGGCTTCTGTGGTGAGAAACTTAACTTCAGGATCACCTCACCACTAATTCAGTGTGGACAGAACCTGGAAGTTCAGCCAGGAAAGATGTCTGGGATCAAGTCTTCATCCCACCTCCCCTTTGCAAAAGCAAAGCTCAGTTAAGTGCCCCAGAGGAACACAAGAGATCTGCACTGAGACAGGCTTGGAGTCCTCTTTCTTATATATTGTAATACATTTGAAGAACAAAGTACAGGTATTCTAAAATGTATGTGAAAATTATTAGTACTCAGCTGATTGAGAAAATGTATGGAGAATAACTCTAATAAAGTCTATGACAAATAAAGATGCAAGGGATAAAAATCCCTGTGAATTTTTAATCCAAGAAATAAAGAGCATAGTGTTAATACAGCATAATTGTTTCATTAAATATTTAAAATATACCCTCCATACTAAATTCATATTTTAACAAATATCTATTCCATTTATAAACTTGTAACACATTTTATGAATATTGCATACAGGCAGGAGAAACTTCCTCAATATAAAGAACTTAATCCTTACATATTCAGCCTCTTGATCGAACATTTCCCTTTTATGTCAGGATACATTTGTATAATTCATTATAATTTATAAATTTTCTACTTAGAGATAATGCAATTACAAATGTTTCTTGCAAATCTTTCTTACTGGCCTTACATACAGTTTCATTTAAATATCATTCTGTTATTTACAATTGCTTCATTTTAATGAGAAAAGATGCTCACAACCAATTATTTAATTGCATGGTGCTTTGCAACACACTATTCATCTCTTTCAAAACAATTTGCATTTTGTGTATTTGGAGCAGATATCAGAAAACATTATTGTAATTTTCTCAAATAACATTTTTGCAGTGTGCCACTACTTGGGGTAAGACAGACTGAACTGACTGAGAAAATATCTCTTTCAATGAAGGTAGTGAATNGTCTCAGCAGCCTTACCAAGCTTGTATCCTCCTTTACTAGACGGAATAAATATCTTACTGTAAGCAGAACTTTATCCCCTGAAAAATGAGCTGAAAATGTCAATTTTGATGGGGCTTGTAAATGTGCCTTATTTTTTCATGTTCCCAAAAGAGTGGGCAAATTCACCAGAAATTCTTGCTGTGAAGGAAAGCTCCTCATCCCCACCATAACTCAGTAAAGACATCCATACAGTGCTCCTTTTTGTTCTCCTAATTTTTTCCTTTTTTTTTTTTTTTCCTTTTTGTCATTTACATTTAATGAAAGTCCAAGTTGTTTGAGGGGAAGAAAAGGAGCTGAACAATGAAATCATCTGTAGGCAGACAGCATCTCTACAGCACAGCAAAACCCTTCCATAGAGTTTTGGTGAGGGTTTTTTTATGGTGTGTTTTCAGGTTTTCCCCATTTCCCCATCATATGAAATAGTAGTTGCAGGAGGCCATCTGACATTGCCAGCAGAGGTGGTATTTGTGCCTTCATGCTCTTTGAAACACAAGTGTCAGTTTTTCATCTGATATAAAAATATCAATATGGATGCAATCATATTTTCTAAGACCAAGAGGATGTGCTCAGACCTCACTTCTGCAAATACCAAAGCAACTGGTGAATGGTATTACACAAGATCTCCTAAATGAGTGTTTAATTTTGCATGGTTGTCTGAGCAATTGTTAACACTTCCTATGGGCACATGGGTTACAAAACATCTTTAATTATTTCACTATATGACTGAGGTTTTTTCCACTTGATCCCTCCCTCACTAATTGCTCCTCAAAATTCTGCCTGTACTCATCATCAATGCATGACTGTCTTATTTATTGCACACTTCTCACACCCTGCTCTGAAAGCAGCATTTCACAAACATTAAACTGACTCTCACAGTGCTCCTGGTGAGATGAATTATCAGTGGAGGTGGTTATGCATAGAGAGCAAAGACACACTGAGCAAACACTCCAAACTACCCACTAAGTCAGGATGGAGGGTTTGAAATGCCTAAGGCTTATCATTTCATAGTACATCATATTTTCTACAGCACTTTATGGGCTCAGAAAACAGCTTCTATTGATTTCAGATGCAACTGTGCACTCCAAGTACTCCTGCAAGACCAATCCTGAGATTTCAAGCTGGGTACCACAACATGCAAATTGCCATTTCTGAAAAGTTTGGTTCACATGCCTTTCCCCCATCACAAAAGGATTCTGTGGCAGAAGACAAGGCTAGGCTGAGATTCCAGATGAGGATTTGGCTGTGCCCACAGCGGGTTGCCGTGTGCAAGCCATGTTCTGCTGGTGTGAGAAATGAGATGCAGAGAACCACTCAACTGGTTTTGCAGCTCTGATCAATTCCAGAAGCAAACCCTCGGTGTACACAGTGCCAATCTATTGCACTCCACAGCCCAGCTGTCCTTTAGAGAACTCAGTTTAGCCCTAAGATATCATAGACAAACCAAAATCAAATCAGAGTTGTCCAGGCTGTCTAAGTTTTGGCAGCTTTCAATGTTTGAGGCATTTCCTTTATTATCTTTAAGACAGTTACTTTTTCATGCAGTCTTCTGCATCCCTTTGCTGAGAAAGAT
>VZUA01067759.1:22518-32640 GCA_013401035.1 Horornis vulcanius
AACTCAGAAAGATTGCTTTTTGCCTACTCTTCCTAGATGACCATGGATAGATAAGTTCCTCTGTAATTCTGTGTGTTGTGCTTTTGTAGCACTTTCAAGTTAGTCCACCACATTTACAGTTACTTGCTGCAGAATGAAATGTTGTTTCTCCTTGGAAACTCCTGTATCCTTTCAGTTTATCTGAGAAGAACCCTTCCTTCCTCGCAACAAGCCCATCTTGATGAATGTTCCTCATGAACAAATTAACAGGGACTCTAAAGTGCCCTCTATTTTTGTGAAACAGAACTTACATTAAGTCACTTTTTGTGACCATGCTTCATTAATGCACCTTTCCTATGCAGACTGCAGTTTCAAAATGGTGCTTATCAATATCAAATCTGGTTAAATCAAATGTTAAAACAAAGCATGGGTGTGCTGATATTTGTCTTAGCATTTGTAGCTAAGTTGCTTGTGTAAGAAAAAGCAAAAGAAAGAAGAAAACAAAGAATGGAATAGAGATAAAAGGAAGATAACCAACCAAGGCCCACTACATGCAGAGTATGGACAGTAATACAGCTATGCAGAGTGCATATACAAATCTGTGCAAGACAAAAAGTGAAGAACAACTGTAGAAATTCCATCAGTTTGCTTGGAGTTATTATATGTAATATTTAGTGGATGATGTTCTTTGAAAGAAAAGACTCTAGGGCTTGCTGGAAACATCAATACTTGAAAACATTGCACTATAATTGACTATTGGGAAAAAGTAATTTTTGAAGCAATCTGAGGTTGTAGATGCTGTTAGCTGAACTCACTTTCCAGAACTGAAGGGAGATTTCTGAGTCCTGAAACATTCTTCTGTGTGCACCATGAGTGAAAGGGCACTTGTAGCTGGGCACAGCAGCAATGGTGAATATGAACTAGTGTCCTGTGGTTCATATCTGCAATTCAGTGTTTTGGAGATATCAAATTATTGTTAACTGCAGGGCTTTTGTCAATTAGCTGTATTAAATTCTTACTTATTGCCAGTGAACATAGGTATTTCCTAGGGCTCTATTGGCCAAAGGCCTGTACAGAGCTCAGGAAAAACTGTCCTTGTCCCCAAAAGTATGTGGCTTAACCATTGGGGTAAAATGGGGATATCATAAATGAAGAGTATAGTAGAAATCTTTTACAGAGCATTAGCAGCCTAAATCTTCTCAAGCTTTTTGTAAGCATCCCAGACATGCAGGTGCAATTTGAAAGAAGGCAGCAGAGTGGCTGTTGAGAGCTGCTACCCTGTACAGGGAAGAATTTACAAGAACAAGCTTTGAAAGTCCAACTGTGCATAGTAGCAGAAGATTTTATTCTTGGATGGTCAAAGCAGATACATTTTTTAGAGCATGATAAGAGACTGTTTAATTAGAAACAGTCTGCTGAAACTCTCTCTGCCTATGAGTGCCTTCAGGTGTGTACTTCAAGTCTCACTGTTGTCTGTGGTTGTCTTTGGTGAGTCCTGATGCTGAGTTTTGTGCCTCTTATGATGTCTTTAGGAACTAATCTTTGAATACTGAATATGACAGATAGGTTCTAAACAGACTGTGAAGAACTATGAAATTCAATCTGATCCTGGTCTAGATGACATCTGCTTGAAGTGTATGGGAAAACAAAGATATTTTTCCTTGGGAGCCTCTTTAAAAAAAAAAAATTAACCATGTAACTTGAGAATACTCGAAGTTCTATTAATTTTAAAATAAAAGGTGACTGTTACGTTAATTTAGTGACAGTCCCTAAGCTGTACATTATTTCTGCATAAGATATGGTATATGTTGAAAAAAAGGTATAACTCATGATTGAATACACATCTGTCCTATTATTTTCCCAGTGATTCCTTAGGCTCACAGCTGAAATGTAAACCTGAGCCTTAACTTCATATCTTTCATTGTTTTCTGGTTACTGAATCTCATTATATATTTTTAAAATTATTATCATACATAGCTAAAAGCCATGAATATTTTACTTACATGTATTTACAGAAGCTNTTGCTTAATGTATTTACAGAAGCTGAACAAGGAATATCTTATCTAATTAATAAACTAATTGGAGCTTATTAACTCTTTTACAGATGGATTTTTCAGGTTACAAGTTATTTTGAAAACATTTTTAATCCCTTCTAACTTGTGACTCAGTAATTTTTAAATTGTGTACTGCACAGCATGACATTATATTCCAGTAATGGTCTCAGTAATGCTCTTTACAGAGATAAATACCAGCTCTTCAGTAATCTTAGTATTTGCTGGCTTAAGCATCCAGGAATCACAGTCATTTTCTTATCTTTAGCACTTTGCTGAATGTTCATGCTTAATTAGCTCATTTACTATAACCCCAGGATCTTTCTCAGTGTAAATGTATTTCAGAATGTGATCTACACTTTCACAGAATTGTAGAATAGTTTGGATTGGAAGGAACCTTAAAGAAGAGTTCCAAATTCCCCTTCCATGAGAGGGGTATCTTCTACTAGACCAGGTTGCTCTTACATCCCATTTTGCCCTTAGATCTCGTTCTTGTCTTTGCAAATTTCATAGTTTTCGAAACAAATACACCTGGAGCAATCAGATTACTGTGCAGAGCATCTCTATACGCTGTAACCTGGCACTCTACTGATTTTCATGTTATTTCAGACTGCATATTTATAGCATTTACCATTTGTTCACCTATTCGATATCTTCACTGTTTACAGTAGTAAGGGAGAACTTGTAGACATTTATTGAGATATTAATGAAATGCAGACAAAACCAGATGGGTTTAAGTTGCGTGGCTGAGGCAGCTGGTGCTTTCTATTGTTTGTTCTGTAGCAGATCTTGCTGCAACAAATGGCAGGATGAATTGAAGCAAACATGAACCAGTTCCTGAGCTGAAGCACTTAGAGTCAAGCACAGTAAGGCAACTGAAAATGAGTATCAGGGTATATGGCAATACTTCAGTGGGTTTGGTGCTATTCTACTTTCCTGTCTAGCAACAGCAACCAAGGAGCATATGGTGAACATTTTGTGGCAGGAACCTCTTTAGCCGCTAAGTTGAGTACACCAACATTCAGGAGTCATGTTTGCAAAATATGGTCATATGGTAAAATATGGTAATATGGTAAAATATGGTTACCATATTTTAGGAATGATAATCTAAGGTGCATCCCTCTCTGCAAATGCTCCTTCTCTCTGGAAAGTTTGCAGGAGGGTAATAGTGCCTCATATGCTTTTGTTCTGGATTTTGCTGTTGAGTTGTGCTGCAGAAAGAAAACTTTTTCTGTGAAGAGCTAGCTGGTGTACAGTAATAGAACAAGTGCTAAGGGCATGGGATTGTTTTTGAGCTCTGTGGATGAAAATAATGTGTTACTGTCAATGCACCTGGCTTAGAATGCTCTCTGCATATAAAAAGACTTTTTTCTGTTTCGTTTGAGGCAAAGATAGTGTGTGCATGAAAAATAATGCATTATCTACCAGGTGCAAATATAGGATTTTGCTGCTTGAATGTGTTGTCATTCAGGTGCTAATGGAGTAGGCCTCAAGGTTTTGTTCATTAAAGACTGTTTAATTGCTAGGATGCAGCATGGAGTTGCATAAAAAAATCATGGCCTTGGAAGGCTGGCCAGAAGAGCTACGTGATCGTGTGTGTCTGCATACAAATGCTTCTCACAGGCCATATGACCTATAGGCTGCATTTTTTGTTACTCTGTGCACCAGCACTTGGAATATTAAATAGTGAACTTCAAAATAAGAAAATGAAGATTTTCCACTCACAAATAATATTTTGAAACTTTGCAGCTAGATAAAGTCCAATTTAGAACACTGGTGACCAGCAATGTTGATAATCAATTGTAAATAAACTATAAATATAACAGATATAAAAGATAAAAATATGAGAATAAATGTGCCATATAAAACTGCATGTCTTCAGTGAATTCAGATTAAATTATTCTTATATATGTTATAACTTCATGACATAATAGAGATGTCCCTTTAAAAAGACTGAAAAATGTCTAACATTATTACCAGTTAGAGGACACTATTTAATTTGCAAAAAAATTTATTGGTTCTTTTTAATGCAACAACTATCTGATGTATTACTGATGTGGCAGTTTGTTTACAGCTGTTTTTATAAGATCTGAGTTTAAACCAAAATATTTTTGTTTGGGCTGGTAAATAAATTATCACCATCTTGTCTGGGGATTCTTGGTAAACAAGACTTTTTTTTTTTTTAATCTCATTTGGTCTTCAGTAATAAAATATAAACAATTAAACAACTTATTTATTAAAAAGTAATTGCAATAACAAAAGGCTAAATAAAAGAAGATGCTGAAAAGATGCTAAGGAAATGTTTTGTTGGTTTCTTGGTTGTCTTAATGAGACATTCTGGCAGTATACAGACTTCCATGGGTCTTCCATCTCTTACTGATGTGTTGCATCAACTTTCAGGAAAAGTCACTTTTCAATGAACTATTGTTACCTGCTATAGCATCTACTTTCCTTACCCATTGATACAGCTTTTTCCCCTGAGTGTTAAAGTGGATCAGGTAGAATGCTGACATATACACATTTGTCCCAGAGGAAAAACCTTCACATTCCCTTATTTAGGAATGAGCTTTTAAAACTCATTCAATCTGTAAATGACCTATCTCAAACTAAATGGAAAACAATACCCTTCCTGAACTAGCACACTTGAGGTTTCAGGGATAAATTTATCATGTGCTTTTTCATGTAGTACTTTATTCTTCTATTTACAATCCCGTTTGCCAGATATTTTCATGCTGACTAGTGCATGATCTCAGTGGCAGTGGAAAGAGCTAAGCTGAGAGTCTTTTCTCTGGAGAATGTTTGTCTTGTGGTACCCTTTGTTTGAAAGTGCAGCAGTTGTGGTGACAAATACAAATTTTCATACTGAATGAGTACAAGGCTTTGACCCACCATCCTCCTTATGTGGGAAAGTTGATTATGCTGTGCAAGAGGAGAGAAGAAAGTCATGAGCATGTGAAGTGCCATGCGGTGCAGAACATTTTGTACTGGGTTTATGAATACTTCATATGGTGTTGGCTGGGAAGTGAAATTATTGAACATGGTATTACATTTTCTTTTATGAAATGAAAGAGAGAAGAGAAGCAACAGTATGTGAGAGGCCAAATAACAGAAGGTGGCATATTTCCAAACTAATCTGCGAATCTGGAGGTTGGGAAAGCTAAATAGTTGAAAACTCTCTGTAGAAGAAGGAAAAGGGAAGTTTCTCACCCTTACAAAGACGATGCAGTTGGTAATGATGGTAAGTGCTGCAGGAGCTGGTAAGCCTCAAAGAATTAAAAATGCATCTAGACTGCATAGTCTTTGATTTTTTTTTAATTAAAAGGTGTGGTTCTTAACATAATGTTTAGCTTTGAGGCGGCCTTTATGGAAATTTGTTGTTTGCTGTTCACCCAGAGAAATGCCTCTAAAAGTGGTGTGACAGCCTTGTGTTTTGGTGTCAGGATGCTAACAGCTTTCATTCCACTCTTGCATGGCATGAGACAGGGAGGGTTGCCTTGTGCAGAACACACACTGGCAAAAGTTGTTGGCCCATAAATAGCATCATTTCTGTAGCAGGGGCATATTTCAAGTGAACTGTGTTACTGTGTTACTGCCTGTGTTTCTGTTAAATAAGAAATGTTAAATATAAATCTGTTTAAAGATATGCGTGGTAAATATCAATTGATGTTGTGCATCAGCAGGAACTCTGCATATAGACATAAAGCAAGTAAAACAAAATCATCTGAACAAACTTAAGCTTGAATTTTGCCATACTACTGAAAAGACATTACCTTTTTTTTAGGGTTCCTGAAGTACCGCAAGAGGGGTTAGGAAAGGAAAATGGAGCTCTTAGAAAGAAACTGAAATTCAAATTCAATTCCTGCCAAGAGAATCCTTATTTTTCATGTTTTCAGATGGCAGCTGCCCTAAGTGTGTAGCCTTTATTTTCTGCTCTTATAGGTTGTAGCTGGTCTTTCTTTTCCCCAGCTGACTTCTGTCCACTCTTTTCACTGTCTTATTCCTAGCAGCTTTTTAGCACTGTGAGAGGCATCCTTTCTGCAGCTATTGTCCCAATGTTGCAATGTTTTTAATCTTAACTGATCTTTTATGAGGCAAAAATGGGCATAGGTGTATAGGAAGAGATATTTGGAGCACTTCAGAATTATAGAATTAAGCTTACTGTATTTAAATGAATAATAAGAAGATGGAGGAAAGTTTGAAGGCAATTTTGAAGAATCTGTCAACATGGTCTTGTTTTTCTTTGGGTTTTTTTTTTCTGTTTTTAGTTATGTTTTGCCATAACTTCTCTTTCAAATGCTGTGTTCATTCCCTTTTTAGTCTCCTGATCAGCATTTCCAATAATGTCATCAACTAAGATTGTGGAGGTTGCCTGGTCTTTATTTCAGCAGGAGAAACAAGTTTGTATTGGATTTATGAGGCATGTTTTTGGTCGTGGGGCACTACAGGGATGACTCCTCTCTAGAGAAGAATCTGCCAGAAGCTTTCCCCATGCCAGTGCCAGCTGGATCTAGGACAAGCTGCTGGCCAGGGTGGTAGAGCCTCTGGTACAAAAGGTTTAAGAAGGAGAGGAGAGAGGAATGAGACCATGTGAGAGGAACAGCCCTGCAGACACCAAGGTCAGTGCAGAAGGAAGGGAAGGAGGTGCTTTAGGTGCCGGAGCTGAGATTCACTGGCAGCCCNACCCTATGGAAAGGATCCACAGGGGAGGAGGAGAAGAATATGAGGAGTGGAAGAGACAACCTCATAAACTGACCACAGCCCCCATTCCCCACGTTTCCTTCTTTCCCTGGGGAAGAGGTAGAAAAAATCAGGAGTGAAGTTGAGCCTTGGAAGAAGGGAGAGGTGGGGAGATGGTGTTTTGAGGTTTGGTTTTATTTCTCATTCTCAGTATCCTTACTCTGAATGTATTGGTAATAAATTAATTTTTGCACAAGTCCAGTCTATTTTGCCTGTGGCAGTAACTCATATCTCCCTGTCCTTATTTCAATCCACAAGCATTTTGTTGTATTTTCTGTCCTCTGACCAGCTGAGGATGGAAGGGATAGTATGGTTTTGGTGGACACCTGGATTCCAGTGAGGGTTAACTTCCAGTTAGGGTGCTTTTTTAAAAACTACAAATAGGAATATCAGCTATCCGGACTGACTTTTCCCATGCTAATAGAATCAGTTGATTTGTTCTTTTTAGGCTTGCCAGACTATCTTTGTTACATCATGGTTCAACCACATTTTTGGTCTTTATATCTTAAGACTGTTCATTAAAATAATCCCTGAACACAGGTTAACAACTCGTCATGATTTTGGCCTGATCAACTACTTCTGTCTATCACAGATACAGTGATTATCAGCAAAGTAATAAATATATAATAAATTGCAGGATCAGACCATTAACTCCAATTTTTATGCCTTTAATATGTTGTCTACTTCATCACTCTTCCATCTACAATCCTACGAACCTTGGCTAGAAAAATTTTAATGTTCCAAGCCCCTAAGCAGCTTTAAAGAGCTGCCTTATCTTTCAAAAATTAAAACTAGGTTGTTCCTCAGCTAAGGTACTTTACCTCCAAAACAAGTTGGTCTTAGTACATGGGGGCATTTTTCAGTCATGTACAAGAGATGGCTTAAAACCTATTTATTAGCACTGCAGAGTAAAAAGTGTGGACTTCACATCTCTTGACAATATAATGTCCTAGATGTCCAGCGGGGCCATGAAACTCAGCTTCTTATTCTTTAACTGTCTGAAAGATGGAAAAGTAATCAGTGTTGGTTTTGATAGGAAAATACCAGTTGAGTGCCTTCTTTATTTTTTGTAAGAAACATGTGAAATACATCTTCTGTAATTTTCTTTTCCTCCAACCTCCTTCCAGTTAGAAAATCCCATAATTTTGAAAAATGATTTTGCCTCCAAAGTATTTCAGTGTTTGAGCATAGGTTTACCTCCCCTCCCCACCAAAACATGTAAAATACTGCAGTACAAGCATTTTTAATGCTTTCTGGGACCGTCCACAGAATTCCCAAGTAGGTAATGCTCCTCTCAAAAAATTATAGTGATGAGGTATTTGATGAAAACCCCTATTTTTTTTTACCTTAAGGGTACATCTGTATGTGTATTGCAAAATACATATCTATCTATCTATCTATCTATCTATCTATCTATCTATCTATCTATATATATATCTCTAAAATACACATGCATATCTAAACCAGCATAAAACAGGCTGAAACTATGACCGGAGACACATTTCCATATGTTTGAATTTGCATATTGATAATGCATGGACATATATATTATTTGCTTTATGCTAATGGAACTAATAAAATAATAATAAAAAAATTTCTCAGTGCCTTTATGGCTCATCATATGCAATCTGAGTATTTCATGAGTATTTCATATTGACACCACTCCAGAAAGTGGACATACCTATTTTATAGGAAAGTGATGTGATGGAGAAGACTGTATTATATAAAATTTTTCTCCTGCTTTGTGGTGCCTAGGACTTGAATTTTGGTGGTTTAGGTTGAGTTAAACTTCTTTTCACATTGAATTCAGATCTTGCTGTGAGTCATAAGAATTTTAAAAAAAATCTGTGCTGCAGATCAATGCAAGTCAGAAACATTTCCAATTTGCTGTAATTTATCTTGCTTCTTTCCCTGGATGTTGTTCATAGGTACACGTATTGAAGCAGAGATGCTATGGAAATAAACCGAAACCTCCATAACAAGGATATAGCAAAGTAGAAGATGATGAACGACAGGAGAGGTATTATAAAGGGAAAATTTTCAAGGTGTTGAAGGTGGAGTTCAGAGCAATGCCTTTTATTTCAAATTAAAAAAATTAAAACCCAGTCAAATTCAGGTGCAGTTGGAGGTGGAGATCAACGTAGTTGGATGGGACAATAGGAATGAGGGTGTGCTGTTCTACTGCAGCTGAAAACCTTGAAATTCTCCAAATAGATTTCCTGTCTTGATAAAGAGAGGTGACTAAACTTACGTCAGATGAGAGATTCATGATATTTTGAGGGTGTTGAACTGAAGAAAATAATAGCAAATCCATGGACATTTCACTATTATCTTACATATCCTGTATTAATTTCCCTTTGCAAACCTAATATTCAAAAAGTGAGAGTTCAGTTTAAGTGTGAAATCACCCTTTTTTTAACTTAAAGAGGAGTCTTTTGTTTGAGCTGTCACTGCAGCATAATTTATCCTGCATTTATTATAATATGCATTTAGTCACATTTCATTTTTTACTTCCGAGAGTTAATTAGTGTTTTAAAGTCTTTTGTATACTTACTCCCCCATGGCTGCATAATTACAGTTTATAATGAATAATCTCTGAGTTTTGATTGGCTACTCTGGCTTTCATATTTTAACAGATAAACCTGAAAATAGAAAGTACTCTATTCCCACATTGTTTAGAAAAAAATTAGTTTCACCTAGTTTAGCCATGTGAAAGCCAAGTGTCTTATCTACACTTCTTGACAAGGCACCTCCTGTGACTGAGGAAGGGTAGGTAATGGATGGAAGAGTTTCCCTCCATCATCATCACCTTTCACACCTGTATCAGAGCTCACAGGAGAAAAGACCCTGCTATCTAATGAAGAAAGATCAGTAGTCTTCAATATCAAAATCAGAACATTATCATATCATTTTACTCACTACTCCTGAAAAGAACCTTTAACTTCTTCAGATTTGATCTTGTTGACTACAGCTCCAGGTATTCTCTGTTCTACTGAAAATACTGAAACCTTTAGTTGTCTGTATACATCTTGAGCACATAGTTAAATACTTGCTAGAATATCTTCCTAAAATAAGGACATTCAAGCATGTATTTAGGTGTTCTCAGAACTAGAGAACAGTGGAATATTCATGCCTAAAGAAAGGAAGCCTGATTTAGGTAACATCTCAAGAAGCAACCATGCAGGGTGCAGGGTGCAGTGCTCTGCAGTTCTGCAGTGAGAAGTGCCGTGCTAGATGTTATGTATTATTCCAACTCGTGTGAAGTCTATGTAGTTTCTGGCCTGAGACTGGCCAAGGTTTTTAGTGGTCTTTTGGTCTCATCAGAGTAGTGAGGGATGGACTGTGATCTCAGTCT
>VZUA01067765.1:7919-20389 GCA_013401035.1 Horornis vulcanius
AAAGGGAGTGTTATGTGTGCATTGGCACAACTGACATCTACAGCTCAGCCACAATATTTCTCTTAGAAGCCACTTCTGCCAGCAAAAAACAAAGTCTGAATGCTATCGAAGTTCCTTGACCTGTCTATAAAATCTCAATTACTGAGCAAAGAGGGAAACAGAAACCAAACTAGTATTAAAAGTTTACTTTGCAATATAAAATCTGAAAAAATATCTCAGATATGCTACTTTTGGGGTTATATTTACTCCAAATCAGTGACCACAACCCCAAAATTTTATAGCATAGCATCTATCAAAATTCATGAAGAGCAAAGCATCCCTGAGGTCAAAATACTACAGCATCAGAACTATCCCCATGAATGAAAGCAACTGTAGGAAAATGAATCTTAATGAGAATGGTTTACCTAAGATCAAGATTTAGCCTTTAAGGCTACTTCAAGAAGCCATAGCTTTGAGGGATGGAATTAGCTGGGAAAACAAAGACAGAACCTTTGAAATTAACAGCAGTCTAAACAAGAGGAAAGAATGCCATATTCTACACTCTACAGTTAATCTTATATTTAAAAATGGTGCTCTACCCTTTTTCCCTTTGGAATTTTTATCCCTCATCCATTAACCTTTTTCTTGGGCAATCCTGTGGACATCAGAAGGATGTTTTATTGCAGAGAAGTGAGACCTCAGCAGATGCAGCATGAAGAACTTTGTCTCTTTATGCTTTGCTTATGTTAACATCCATGAAAGTCAAACTCCTGACCCACACACAGGCAAAAATAAGTAGTGACTTGTCTGCTTGTTTTGCTTGTTCCTTCTTCAATTATTGTCAGTTCATGAGCATTTTGAGGAAGTCATGGAAAACAGAACTGTTCACATTTTTCACAAACAAACAGGAGAACAGATCAACAGTTTGAAGTGGCCCAAAGAAGGCGCTCTTGATGAAGTTCTGAGCCTGCTCTATCAAGTGATTTTTTGTAGACTGCCTTCGAAATGGAAATGTTAACAGACCTTCAAGCACATTCTTCTTTAGCATTTCAAGCCCCTGCCCCTTGTGGGTTGCTGAAAACAATGACAAGTCAATAATTTTTGATGGTTGACATGTAGCTCTTTCTCAAATAAAGGGACTTATTTCAATTCATGCCTTCAATTCTCATGCAAAACAATACTTTCACTATTATGGTAAACTATAACAAAAAAAGGTTAATAAAGTGCTACAAGATTATCAGCCTGCCTTCATGCAGCTTCAGGGAGCTGTAGGAGACATTTCTGTAAGTCAACATTTCCCCTAGACAGTTCCTTCAGGTCACATTTAAGTAAGAGAACAGTTAAAACTAAGATTCTAAACTCCTCCTGTTTACAATATCTCCAGGCAACTTCAGTCTCATATTAGCTTTTGAACTGCTCACAAGAACACCAGCAATTATAATTTGTTAAGTGGCCTCATTCTCACCACAGGTCTGAATCACATTCCTATTTACTGAAAACATTTCTTGACACACTCTGCTCCGCTATCAGTTCAATCCCACCTCTTGGTCAAACAGGCTGCAGCCAATGATGTCTGAGCTCAACTAAAGGAACTGTTCAGCTTCCAGATGTGTGATTCCAAAACAAATGGCAAAAAATGATATAGCAATATATTTTCGGACAAGATTAAAAAAAAAAAAGAGTGAATTGCTTTCTTACACTCTATTTCAGCTTGACATATCAAACCCTAGGGAAACTAAGTGTAGTCAAATTGCCTGTACATTTTTTTAAAAAACCTGCCTTACATTTATTACAGGTGAGTTCCAAGGCTTTGACAGGCAGCTCTGTGGTCTGACAGGGATAAAATGGGAATGTAAAGCGGGTGGGATGGTGCACAGCACAAATTCTGAGTCTGCAGTTCTACTGTCAGGAAGACAAATCTCTCACATCACCTGGAGCAATACAGAGCTGTTAAGTATGAGTTCAAACTACATATCCTATTAAATGGAAGCAATTCCACCTGTACTCTATCCTGCTGCAGCCCTTTCTCTTGCTTGTATTTTTTTTTCAAATACTGCTTTAAAATATATCAATATTTGGACCTTAATGATGTGATCTTTGGGCAGAGGAGATCATGACTTTCTTTCTAGGTTTCTGTGACCTCTAGGTTTGTGAAGACTCTTAAAGAGCAGTACGGACAGCAAATCTCTGGTTAAACAGGTGAAAAAATACCCATCAAAACACGAAGTTCTTACCAATTACAGAGAATTAGCTGCAGACTAAGCCACTTGCAGAGTGAGATCATTGTTTTGTCAGTGAGGTGAAGTGTCCATCACCCTTACTGGGATTTATGTTACTGCAAAAGCATGAACTCCTCACCTCCTATTACCCAAAGTATCAGTAGGAATGTCTGCAGAAATGGAAACACTGGTTGATGCTTTTCCTCAAGTCTACACCTGCAGCCACACAATCATAACAAAGATTTCAAAACTCCCCAGGAACAAGCTCAGATTTGGAACTGATTCACTGTATGTATCTTTGAATCAAATACTTCAAAAATAGCAAAACACCAACACAGGACAGCTCCATCTCCTACAACATGACTGTGTTACAGATTTGTGGTCAAAAGCCCATGAACATCTTGAAGTATTTTAAGTCTGTTTTCCTCCTCTCCATATCTCACTCCAGAGCAGCATGATTTGGCTACACTTTTCCAGCAACTTTGGCCTAATTCTTCCCTACCTAATGAATTATTTGAATACTCTGGTCCACCTTACTACATTTTAATTTCTTGGTTTTACTTAATATCCACATTTCTCCACCTCCCACAATCCACTTCACATTAATGAATTCTCAAGCTACCTTGCTTCAAATGCAGCAATTCTATTCTTGTACATACTGGTAATTTTGGCTTCCCTGGGGAGTATTGTGGCAGTTTTTACACAGTGATAGGACAAGGCTGAAGTGTTTTAAATGCAAGAGGAAAGATTTAGATCACATGTGATGAAGAAATTCTTTACTGTGAGGGTGGTGAGGCTCTGGCACAGGTTGCCCAGAAACAAGTTGTGATCATCCCCTTTGCTGAAACTGTTACTGATTTCACACTGTCATCTCATCTGTGGCATATTTTTAGGCAGGGCAAGGTCTCTGCCTTCGGTATTTTCTTGTTGAACCACTCCCACACTTCCCACAAACAGAAACTTGAACATACAACTATTTTAAATATGTTTTTCCAAGGACTTATCTTACAACAGAAATATTTAAGAGGATATTTTCATCCAGCCACCTTGTGTCTCATAATCCTTGGTTTAAGCACTTTTGTTTACAAGATACTTAAGTTAAAGGAAACTTTTTAAACAAAGGAGAAAATAAATGTAACATATAGCAAGATATCCTACTTTAGTTACTTCAGATACATCTGTGAGTAACAGGGCAAGATTCCAAAACACTGACAAACAAGTTCCTTCTTCCCTTGTGAGAACATAAGAGCACAAACTGAATTTCAACTCAAACCACCAGCTTTCCCCAAAGACTAATATAAGGATTTTGAACTATATCCATTTAAATAGTATACGTCTCTCACTAATTTCTTGTTGCTGACTTAAGACACTTAAGCAGTAATCAAGCTCTAGAATATGACTCCAAGATTTACTCATTGCCATTGTGCTTGGAAAATAGTTAAATGGGTTTCTTGGCACCACACGACAGAGCTGTAATGTAATTTGACTGCAGCTTGGAAATTAATAAAAAATAACAATACAAAAACAAATGCTTAGGATAACATGTAACATGAAATTCCCTTGGGACGCGTTGCCTGAAAGCATCAGCTACCCAGTGCCCTTAAGTGAACTCACAGCTAAGGGTCAGGAAAACAAACCTATCCTTATTTTTGGTGCGATCATGAAAAAAAACAAAACAACAAAACCCAAACAACAAAAAATAATCCTCCCAAAACAAAAAAGAACCACTAACAAACAAAATTCCATCAGTTTCATCAGAGGTAAAGTAAGCAGCATAAGCTAGAACACAGATAATACATCTCAAAGAGCTCTTAAAGAGCTCATACATCGCTTAAAGAGAAAATTCTGTTCCTTGATTGGCTGCAAGTCCTCTTCTCTGGAAGAGAGTGCAGAATGTTAAAACCAAGGGAAGGTGACAAATTGTATCAAAGATCAAGTAGAAACAAAGCCTCTGCTGTCAGGCATTTCAGTCAAAGTGCTGAATAACCAAGAAATAGTGAACAAAAGCACAAGTTAAAATGAACAGGAGGCTTTGGTAGTTTGGGGACTGGGGAAGAAATAAAACAATCTGGCAAAGCCAAATAAGAAGCCATTAAAGGGTGTGGAGGAATAAATTATGAAGTGAGCATTTAAGGTACTTCTTGAGATCTTCNTTGAATTCTGGACACACTTTATCATCATAAGAGATTCTAATGGTGGTCCAGCTACCAGGAGCAATTATTCCCCTAGTCAGTATGCTGAGGTAATTGTTTTTATCAAGACTTGCCCAGTCACACATGGCATCTGTTTAAATGGAGAGATTCATTTAACCCTATTCCTGAGGAGCCACACAGTCAAGTTATCAAAAGGCAAAGACTCTAGCAATACCCTTAAAATATATTTGACAAGGATGTGAAAATTGTATTTCTGAACCTGTCAACTATTTATAACTGTATGCAGCTATATATAAAGATGCTTCAAGAAGAACAATCACCAATGGGCTTTCATGATAATAACACTGCAATGGGCATTGAATGTAGAGACCACACTAAGTCACTGGAGTGCTTTCAGTCCACATATCCCATTTACTCAACTCTAAAGAATAGACATATTCTCCCTTTACTGAAAAAAAACTTCAAGGAAAGTGAGGTGCTTTCATCTCAATCAAAAGAAAAACAGGATATGCCCCTATATACAAACACGTAGGACAAAACAAGGACTCAGTAAAAGAACAGAGCTTGTTGTGGAACACTCAAGAAGCCAAGCCAACAATTTCCAAGGTTATCTCTGTCATGAAGACATCCTCATTTCTTTGAAACCAGCATGTGTTCCAATTGCCAGTATAATCAAGCACAATTATTGGCAAGCCTGTTCAGTGGCAGGCTTTGAAGGCAAGCCTGACAGCAGAGAAGATACAAAACTAAGATTCAATTGCTTACATTCCAGTCTCTTGTGAGACTGATCTTTAAACAAGAAAAAAGAAATCTCCGCTCTTTCTGCTCACTTCTTTGATACTTAACAATATTTGCAGATTTGTTTTGCAGTTCTGTGAGGTTCCTCCCTCCAGGCCCAAGGAACACAGCAATTTCAAGAGCAATGCATCAATTCTCTTAGAGACAAGAAATTCTTGTCACCTCATACTGTAAGCATTAATGGTGCCCTTAGAACTTGCTTTTAATCCCAGGTTTGCCCTGCTAAATTAACATGGGTCAGCAGATGTGTCAGGCTGAACTAGAACAGATTTTCAGGTCATTTCTCTGAAGCCCTGTTTAGCAGCCCTGGGTCCTTTCACATGCCCCAGGTTGAACTTTCCCTGCTGGTGGTGCCAAGCAGCTCTGGAACATTCCTGAAGAATATTATATAGGAGAAACTGTCTGACTTCTGCCATGGGGACATCCACATAAAAGTTCAGCAATGGAAAGGCATTACTGTCATGAAATTAATACATTTTGCATCTTTCCCACCCCAAAATAACATTCTCCAATAAATAACTTGCCCACTTGTCTGATCACAAGTCTCAGCACATTACTGTAACTTCTGATGATTGCCAGGCTTTTGAGATTGTCTTGATGTGAATCAACAAACACTAAATTCAAATATTAAGGCATTAAGGAGGGGAAAAAAGAGAGCAGTAAGAAAAATCCACACTAGGGTAGAATATAAACATTCTTTCTCATGACTGACCTCTGAAGCATTTCAAGTTTTCTTTTTCAGCTAATCCTGCTGCATAAAGCCAGATTTAAGTCTGTGACGACGTGTCCACACTGCTCAACTTCATGACTTATAGAAAAATCTATTTAGAGACTATAAATATGCATAGGGGAGCAGAGACACCACAGCAGTATCATTTAGAATTGTTCAAATACAAGAAAACCATTTGCATATTGACAGGTTACTGGATAGACCCTTTGCAGTTTCTAAAAATGCATCTTATGGATACTATTGAGAAATCCTACATTTGCTTACTAAGAAAAAATATCTGTAGAATCAGAGTTTAATAAGAGTTGCACCTATTTAAATGCCACTGTTTCAGAGGACAGCCCTAAAAACATTGAAACAGCCAGAAGATACCACTGTGCTGTTTAACCTTTATGCTTGAACAGCCCTTTGAAAGACACACATCTGATTGAACCAGAAGACCCTAAGTAAAAAATTCCATAATCTTCTAGTCCTGAACATGTTACTTCTTACTGAAATTTTCCATTCTTGATCACAGTCCAAGGAAACAATTTACGTAGATTTTGAGAAAATACCTTCTTCCCTACGATTAAAAATAGCTGAACTTAGTTTCCATTGGGCGTGTTTTAGAAAATACCTTGCTCTTAATTATCTCTCCAGTAAAGCTTTCACAACAGCTAGGGAATAAAACAAAACTGTATCTGCTTTCTGTTAAATAAGAAACACCTCTGAATTGTAGCCCACTGTGGTTCACAAGGCACATTTGCATCAATTTTATGAAGAATGTAAATGACAGTGTAACAATAATTCAAAAAAGGCTTAAAAAAAAAAATCTTTCTGCTGCAACATTAGTGATATGCATTCAACTCCACAAAAACCCAAACATAAAAAAATATTTTCATGCTAAATTATTAGAGTTCTTAAATGATTAGAGTTCTGTTGTTCTGGTTTTTTTGTAGCTAACTGCTTCAGTTACTGTCTAACTCCCCAGGCAAGAAAAGGCAAGAAAAATGGAGAAAGGTTTTTGAGTGTGCCCAAATTAATAATATATAAATTCATGCCACAACACTGATTCATTATAAAGTCTGTCTCATAATCTCAAAAACTGAAATATTTCCTACTGAGAATCCAAAAATGGCATAACCACACTCACTTCTATTTCCAGAAAAGCTTTATGGGTTGATTAGTTTTCATCAAGTAAAGAATAATGACAAAATAATTGGAGTTACTTCTCTCTTCCTCCCCAAAATAGAAGTCCTCTCCACACTTCTCTGGTCTAAGTTCTGTGCTCTGCATCACAAATTAACCACAAAAATGGTCTTGGGCTACAAATCACAATTTGCTCAGAATACCCACCACTTCCAGGTCATTGCTACTTTTACTTTGGTGCAGAGGGAAGCAGCTCAAATCTCCAAAACTACTTTTCATATATACATAAAACCATTAACATTGATTGTTGTTATATTTCGATTACAGTGCAATGAAACAAACCAAACAAAAAAGATATTGGAATTAACTTCCTGTGTTGCAAGAGGGGAAAAAAAAAGCCAAACAAAAACCAGGAAAGAATCCTGACCACAAAAACCATGAGAGATCGTCTGCAAGAGCTGAAACTGAGGGCTAAGGAACTACAGATAGCTGGGGAAAACAATGGTGCAATTGTACAAGAAGAGGAGCAGGAGGAGTTTGAACAGCAGGCCATTATTTATGAAAAAGAGCCCATAACTGAAAGGCACTTGCATGAAATCCAGAAGCTCCAGAACGAAATTAATAATCTGGTGGAAGAAGTCAATAAATTCAGCCAACAACAAAAAAGCCTCGTGTCTTCAATGAGAAGATTCAGTGTTCTCAAGAAGGAATCTAACACAGCAAGGGAAATCAAAATTCAAGCAGAACACGTACGCAAATGTTTGGATGAACTGTCAAAAACAGTGAGGAAAGCTGAAAGTGAGCACGGGCCAGCCCGAGCCACAGTGCGGATCCTGGCGGCCCAGCACGCCTTCCTGTCCCACCGCTACCTCCAGGCCATGCTCTCCTACAACGAGGCCATCACCGCCAAGCAGGACAAGTGCAGGACGTTCATCCTCCGCCAGCTGGAGGTAGCTGGTAAAGAGGTGTCTGAGGAGGAAGTCAATGACATGCTCCAGCAAGGAAAATGGGAGATTTTCAATGAAAATCTACTCACTGAAGTCAAGATTACTAAAGCTCAGCTGTCAGAGATTGAGCAGAGACACAAAGAACTGATCAATCTGGAGAACCAGATCAAAGACGTGAAAGAACTATTTTTGCAGATCTCATTTCTGGTGGAGGAGCAAGGGGAGATGATCAACAACATTGAAATCTGCATGAACAACACTCAAGAGTATACTCAAGTATCTAAAGAAAAGTTTGGGCTTGCAGTCAGATATAAAAAGAGGAACCCTTGCAAAGCAATTTGCTGCTGGTGTTGTCCATGCTGCAGATGACACAAGGAATCAACTGGCTGAAATATCAATGGTTCCTCCACACCAAACTGATCTTGGAAAGCACTCATGGGATCCCTCAACTGCTTTGCTTTTCTTCCTATTTTCCCCTCAGCAGAGCTCTCAGGAAAAACTGTATCCATTTTTCGAAACAGAGTAAAGACTTTTATGGTTGTCACAGAAACACATGAACTACAGGAAAGGATCAAAGGATAAAACTGACACTTTTTGGTTCTTCTAAACTTCTTCAAAGTCTTGAAGTTCTAAAGTTTAGTTTGGTTCTTCAAATTAAAACAGTGTGGCAATAAACACCCTGTGCTGTTGGGAAGCATTGAAAATACTGTTAATCTCAAAGACAGCATCCCTAAAAAATTTTTATTTACTTTTCACAAAATAATATGTATTTTTAATTGTCTTGTGGGGTTTTTTTTAACATTTATATTTACTTGCTCAAAATCTAAATGGTTTTTTTCTCCAGGAATCTGAAATTCTACAAAACAAGTCAACACATGAAGCAGGCACCGTTAGTAACAACCCAGAATGGAATGCCTAAACAAAACAAGAGGTCAGAAAACTTATCAGGAATATTTCAATACTAGCTCTATAGGAGAAGTTCATAAACTTTTCATAAACTGACATGGAGATATTTATATTAGTCAGTTTCACAGGCAAAGCCCTAGCAGGATAGGGGGAATATGATCCTTAATAACACGCTCACAAGACACATTCTTAATGCTGCCTATCCTACCTAAATACACAGTCACATTTGCAGTCTGACTTTTGCTAGCACAAAATTTAATGAAAAAATAGAATAACAAAATAGAACTCCATCCTACACCCCCTAATCCTCCCCCATAAACTAGAACCAGAGAGTGATTTAGGTTGGAAGGAACCTCCTGTAACTGACTCCTTTTGGAACTGAGTGAGAAGTAGCTCTCTATGCAATTTAACAGACAATAAAAATGTAACTGAGACAAAAAAGTTATTTCCAAAAAGAAACTAAAAAAACAACTCCACACTAAAACCAAACAGCAAACCAGAAATGTGTTCCTGCACTGCTTTGTCCTCTGCAAAGACACAATCAATACCTCTTTATTTGGATGGTCAGAGAAGGCAGAACAAACTGCACTGCAATTCAGCTAGACACTAAGCAAACTGGATATTTTTAGTTGCACGTAGTGGGGAAAAAAATTAATCTACTATCTAAGTCATTTTCACACTGTGATATTTAGAAATAGCTGAATTCCTTCCATCCCAGATTAAAACTGCAACTGAAATTAACTAATATCAAAATACAATCAAATGGTTGAATCTTAAAAGTGAAAAATATACACAGTAGCAACGAAAAATAAACTTAGATGACGACACCACTGAAACTATTTCATTAAATACTCTCCCCTTAACTGCACATATTAAAAATACCTTAATGTTCCAAGGGCAGAGTAGTAATTAGCTAATAAATGAGCTGTACTTTCAATCATGGAAAAAACTCAAGTTTTCAAAATCCAAGTTTTAATACTTAAGAAAACAGCTGCCTGAATAAGTCATCTCCAGCTGTAAATTGGTTATAAACAGGCAAAACAGATAAAACACACTGGAGAACTGGGAAGTGAGAAAGACTTGTGGAAACCTTTTCCTTGATGGGGGTACTATAAACAGAAAATAAACAGTATGAAATAATAGTATAAACTACAGTTTACACCGAATTTGATATTGAGCATTCAAAATTATTATTAGCAGCAATTTTGCAGTAATCACTAAAGGAACTTTCCAGTGTTATCAGTAGTTACATAAATATGCAGAAAACCAAACAAATTAAAGCCCAGTTGCAAGTGTTCTACGAAGAAAAGTGAAACATTATTAGCTATAATCCCTTATCACCAAAATAACAGGTAGAAAGTAGCTTTCTTCTAACAAAATACCTTCCCAAAAAATTTCCTTGTCATAAAATATCAGTCACAGCACATGGAGTTGCATTTCCCATTGCACATGCTCCATGTTAACTTAAAAAAAAAATCCCAAATCCAAAACAAAGACTCAAAACAAACAGTACTAATCCCAAACAAAACCATAATTTGCCTGCATAATATGATGTCTGTGTGCTCCTTTCTGATAAAGGAAAGGACAAAAGTAATTCTAAGTAAAGAAAATTTAAACTTGCATACCTATATAAGTCCTGAGGTTGCTGCCAGAAGAATTTAGCCATAAGCAGAAATTAGGTGGTAAGACTGAACAGTGAAAAAACCCAAATGACAAGTTTAACATTGCTAAGTAATTTATCCCAAGAGACAGTAAAAGACAATACTATGAACACTTGAGGAAAATTGTCTTAAAATTGTTCTGTGGGCAGAATCCAAAGGCAGCAATAAATAACAACATGGGAGAGCAGTAATTACATTTGTAGAAAATATCACACTGAACATCAGATATCTCATTTTCCCATATTTCGGTAAGACAGAATATTTAGCACCAATTTTATGTCCAGTTTTATGTCCAATTCAGCCTATTCTGCACAGATTAAAATGCACTAATTAAAAAATGTAGCAAGGTATTAGGGAAG
This sequence comes from Horornis vulcanius, assembly GCA_013401035.1. Lineage (NCBI taxonomy): Eukaryota > Metazoa > Chordata > Aves > Passeriformes > Scotocercidae > Horornis > Horornis vulcanius. The sequence goes on from VZUA01067765.1 coordinate 18,797, forward strand.
TTATTGCTCCATGGATAGCAAGTATTTCATTATTAAAAAAACGCAACAAAACCAAAAAATCCAGACACAAAATCTGAAAATTAAAATTAATATAATATTTTTAAAAGGCTAACTTTCTGACCATACAGGAGAGAATTCTTGACTCAAGAGGCAGGCTCACACAGAGAGCATAAACCAAAGAATTACTGGATCCCTCCACAGAACTGGGACAATGCAAAAGCCAATTCTGATAAAAGGCTTGAAGTTTAATCTAATAAAAAGTAATAACACCAACAAATTTGGTTTAGTCACCATTAGAGCAATTAATAAATACACTCTGCTTTCTGGTTAGCTACTGATAGGAATCAAAAAGCAGTATCAAGATCCAGGGAAGTGACTGGAGGCCCAGTCAGCCACCCAAACAAACTCCATTGTAAGACTAGAGCATAGTGATTTCCACAAAAAAACCAAAACAAAACCAAACAAAACCAAAATACAACCCAAAACCCCCCATAAAGCTGTATTTCATTAAAAAAACCCCACAGCCCACTTTTCCACTGTCACAGCTGCATTTTCAAAATACATTTGAGTTAAACTAAGTTGGCATTATTGCCTTCCCTGTGCCAGTAACATTCAGAGCAATGAAAGGTAAAATCTAATCTATTTTCAACCTATACACCATTACTTTGCTGAACTACCCTCCACTTCATCAACACAATTAACCAGGTTCAGCTTCAAACCAGCAGAGCATCACTATTTCTTGAAAATAAGAGGCCTCTCCTCTTACCTGCACAGATTCCTTATGATAGCACAGAAACATTGTGCAATTTATGCATTATGAAGGTCTTATGCTCACCAGGCATAAAGATACTGACTTGACAAGCCATTTTAAACTTTCAGAGTTTATTTTTCAACTTCAAAAGAGTATTTGTTATCAAATATGTTTGGTGTAGAGTTTAATAAAGTATGTTCTTTCCAATATTTTTACAAACCCTATTAAACAGAGATAAAGCACGTGCCCAATACAATTAAAGCAAGCTTCCTTTAAAGAGATTTTGCTGATCATGTACCAGCACCACGTGTTAAGTGAACAAGACATTTATTGCTGAGAGATCACACTATTGCTGAGTATAATCAACCATTTACCATTTAATGAATTAATGTAGGCATAAGGAGCAACAATATTTCTACATCATGTTGTCAAGCCAAATTTGTAAAGCCTTTTAACCTAGCATTTCAAGTAATATTAGAATTCCAAAGCATTAAAAAAATCCCACCTTGCTATTTTTCCATGGCTAATGAAAGAGGAGACAAATAAATATCCTGAGAAGGATTAAATAAAACATAAACCCACAAAATTAATTGTAATATTGGTTAGTGCCAAAGTTACAGCAATATCAGTTACAACAGAAATAGTTCTTTAGGTCTAAATTCACCCTATTTCAGATTATTTGGAGAACATTTATTACATTACTTACACTAATACAGGTTTTCCTGATATCTTAGGGCTTTTTAGAACTTCTATCATGGCTTGTTTTGTTTCTTCCATTCTTTCAATGTCACTGGAATCCACCACAAATATGACACCGTAGGACTCAGCGTAATAATTCCCCA
>VZUA01067767.1:3805-30533 GCA_013401035.1 Horornis vulcanius
GATATTCACATTTATTAGCTGGAACCAATAACAAACCAAACACTTGTCATTTTGCATTGCAGCTCTGAGCCTATTTTCTCCCTTCTTCAAAGCTATTAAAATTAAATAAATCAGATATGAGAACAAAAAGTTCAGTAATGGCTCATGAATAGGAATGCTTTTATTCTAGAAGTAGTTTGAGGTTTTTTGTTTGGTTGGTTTTTTTCCCCACACCTTTTCTGATTGTCACTGAAATGGTTGACTGGTTTTGTCATTGCATTAATTTAATTTTTATTCAGTTCTCTGATGTCTATCAGAACATATCTGGGATGCTGCCAAACTGCCAAAGAAAATTGGTCAAGAAAGAATAACAGGAAAAGAATGTGGAGAAAAAGAAGTTTAAAAAGTGATATCTCCAGAAAAGGCCACCAAAAATTGGAACTCACAAGATCCAAAGCAATTCCCTGCTCTGCCATAGATGCCTTCAATGCCTGGGCAAATCACACCAATTCACCAGCTTTGGCATTCCAGGGATATCAGTCATTCTTTTTGCCACACAATCTCTTCCACCAGAAAGAAACCAAAATTCTTGGGGAAGGAAGAGAGGTTACCCATGTCCAGGATTCAGTAGGAAATACCATCTGTCCCTCTGTGAGTCTGCTCCACAGATCACTACAACAAAATGGAAAAGTTTAACATTTGTATCCTAATTTTGGTAACCAATTTCCCCTTGCTATAATAGCTGTGCTGCTGGAAAGCAGGGCCAGGGTCAGACAGGGGTGAATTTTCCTGAAACTCAAAACTGGGATTGGAACTCAAAGCAAAGTAAAAAACTCCAATAACTAATGTAAAACTGGACTTTAAAAATTATTCATTCAGCTCACATATTTTAGTCACAATATTTTTTCTTTAATTGACAGACTTTCCTTTCTTTTTCTGTTCACCTATGAAGTGGGAATACTCCTGAGTGATTGTCCAAGTGCCTCCCAGAAGTATTCAGAGCAAGAAATACTACAAATTAATTTGTTTAGTTTAGTTGGGCATGAGAAGAATATTCCTAGTTTGACAAATTATGTTTGTTCTCAGTGGAAAAAAGGCTGCTCCAGGAAAAGATAAACAAAATGTTTGTTTTCCTAGGACTAAAGGCACATATACCCCATTGATCTGTTGGAAGTACATATTGTGCCCCAGCTGTTACTCTGTGGCTCTTGAAACCAGCAGCACACTAGGAAATTCAAAAGTAGCCAAAATAAAAAATAAACATTCTTCCTGACCTATACAGTATATTTAGGTAACATGCAATTATATAAATGTGAAGATGAGGAAAGCCCAGGGGTAAGAATAGGCTGAACAGCGTGGGATAATTCATAGCCAGTGGCCTGAGGGATGTGTGGGACATGGACAAAGAGTTCAGCTTAAAAAAGTGATTTACAGGCTTCATCTTTCCAATGCTAACACTCCCTTTTGACCAGGAAAAGTTGTGTGTGTGCACTGCCCCACACAGAGGGCCTGTGCTTGCATGTATCAGCATCATCAGCATGAACAGGAGAAAAGGAGGATTAGACCTTGCACCATCAGAATTTACAGGTGCCTGCACATTCCTTTGGTGAGAACAGACTCACATCTCACACACACAACAGGCTGTGGAGTGCAACTGCTTTGTTCCAGCAAAAAAAGACAAAAATTCCTGTTCCTTTCTGTGTGTACCTCTGTGCACTCTTACACGGAGCTTGAAGAGATGTCTGGGTAACACTTTACCAGCACACACACACAGAATTATCACACCTTTAAGCATAAACATTTTCAATCCAGGCTAAAAAATGCAGGTGGAAGTGTTAGCACCACCTTGTCCAAAGCCATGTCTCACTCTCTCAGGTTTTTATAAGGGACCTATTACACCAGTATCTAACTGCAAGCAAGGAAAACACCACTCTCAAATAATCTGAACAATTTTAAAGGTAATTTTCCTGTCAGTTCTGCACAGAATGAACATTCTTCTACAGAGCCCACAGGTTTTTAAAACATATGAAGCTTTTACTGTGCAAAAGGACTGTTGCCTCCTGCACAAAAAAGAAGGCCAGCTCATATATCAGTGACCATTAAACAAGTCAAAAACTTAAAAATTAAATAAAATGTAAAAGAACCAACTCAATTCATACAGGCTGCATTTCTGCAGAAGCTGAGGGATTTATACCAAGCTATAGATAATTCTCTCCACTGTCCTTGCCTGACTGACAAGAATGAACTACCAAATAGAAACCAATACTAAGAGCACTTATCCCAGTCTAACTTCTCAGTTCACTGCACATCAACAGAATACACTGTCACCAAAAACCAAACTAAACACATTTATTGTTGCTCCCTGAGGAAAACAAAGTTCTTCAAGCATCACTATGGTCTCACTTTCAGATTACAGTACATAAATTGCTGCATTTATGGGACTGTGGTCATTCCAAATTTCAGCCCTGGACTGCCTTGCAAAGGACTGACCACTGGCTGTCTGTGAAGTGAAAGAGGCAAGAGGTTCTCACAGAAAAATACAGGCTCATGAAAAGTGATCAGAGTCACACTGAAATGGCTCTCATATTAAAACTGCCAGTTCTGCAACTCTGAAGCTTCATTTCGTGTCTCAAATGAAAACTGAACTGGACACTTCATTCAGGGGGCAGTATTCACTTTGGTGCCACCAGGGCTTTTCAGTGCTCACTCCAGATGTGACTCTCTCCCACCCGTCCTGGTTTTTAACTTAAAGGAGCATATTTTCAACCGATTGTGCCTGGAAACATCTGACACAGATTAAGCCATAACACAGCTGGCTGGAAATATCAAACCCTGCTGCTGCCTCAGCCAACTTCTCCCATGGGAGACATCACCTGAGCACTGCTACCTGGGGCTGTATCACACAAAAGGATGAGGGAAAGCACTCAACTTCACACCCCTGAACTTGCTCTCTGGCAAGAGGCAGCTAAAGCACCCCCTGGGAAGGTGATCTGTCCCCCTGCAGAGCCACAGAGACACCACAGGCCCCCAGGTTGTGCCTTCCCAAGGGAAGAGGCTCCAGGATGTGCACAGTGACTCCAGGGAGGCTCCCAAGGAGCAGTGCTGTGACAGCAGCCAGCTCTGGAATCACCAGCCCCTCTGCTGTTGTGGCCATTAGGCTGAGGACACCTGGCTGAGAGGCAGCAGGGGAAAGGAGAAAAACACAAAAAGAGGGATTCTCATGGAGATTATCATTAGTGCATGGAGGAACCAATATTGGGAGGTGTTTTTTGGTGTGTCTGAGGTACAGAACAGCTGCTTTGTTAATAGCATTATACAGGATCATGACAGAAAAGAGCATTAGCTGTATTATAGTGCAGGAAGGAAAAGAATTATGTGCTGCATATTTTGTTCCCAAAGACTAATATAATGAAAAGGGTTCTGCTGAAGCCACTAAGGCACCCTTCAAATCACATACATTATAAATCAGCAAAGCCCTGAGGCATCATGTTTATATAGACACTTAAATTTAAAACAAAAATACTCAATCTTCATTTCTGAGTAGAGATTCAATTACTTTGAGCTTTAGAGTCTGAATAATATGAAGCAGAAAACTAAGTTTTTTTTCCCCAAGGTATCTCTCACTTGTGGACCATTTAAATCACCTAGTTGCATGAAGCAGACAAAACAAATTACACCAAAAAAGCAACAAGATTAGTCTTTTATCTGTGAAATCCAATACAAACTGTGAAATAGAAAAACACACAAAAAGCACTTGGGCTATGAAGCATCATGAAGCCCTCGTCAGCTGCACTTCTTCCTTTTCACTTATTCTATAAAGCTCTTCACAGAAAGGCAGGAAATATTTTATTACTGCAACTATTTGATAAGCTGGTTCTTAATACTCTCTCACTGACTAGGTGAATCAGTGCCAGAGTAGAGCATAATGAAATTTCAAACGTAATGCAATCAAAGTTATTATTATGGCAGCTAGAAAGTTCATTGAGACTATTCTGTAACAGCAAGTTCTTTTGTTTTCCTTTTCTCTTTTTTTTTTCTATTCTGTTTGTTTTTTGTTTTTTTGGTTTTTTATCAAATCAGAGATTGGCCACTAAAGCTTTGGTTCTCTAGCTGAGAAGAGGAGCACACAGTGCTACCTCAGATTAGCTCAGCTGAGTTCAGCAGAGTCCAGCAGAGAGAAGTGCACCAACAGCAAGTTAAAGGAAAGAAGTCAAAAGATCTGAGCTTCTCTAAAAGTCCAGGTTTGCAAAGCTGAGGGTTCCTCCAGCCCCTGTCATGTGCTGCTGTATCAGCATGGTGTAAATCCAATTGCTTCCTCACACAGCCCTTTTACAGCCAATGTTCAGCTGCTGCAATGTCATCTAAGGTAGTTCTGCTCCTCCTGTGTAACTCCTGCAAGGGTTATTGGAGGGGCAGGAAAATTGTAGAAACTTTTCATGAGTAACACTGAGGCTGGTAAAATCCAATTCCCAGGCTCCTGAACTTCAGCAAGGCTCCCACAAACATTGCTGCAAAGCCAGATCCCCAAGGCAGAGCCAAAGTTATGGGTTTGAAAGGGTTCTCAGAATCAGATCAATACCTGTCTGTCTGCAACCAAATGCAGATTCACTTTCCTGAGTGCAAAAGCAGCCAATGTCACTTTATGCATCTCTGCCAACTACATATAGATCTCCCTTAGATTCCTGAAGGTTTATTTTTCTTGCCAGCCAATTCCCTTTCATTCTGCAACTACTTCTTAAAGCTTTTCTACTTCTTCATAACCAAAATATCTTCCTCATTGGAACTCACAGAAATAAAAACCCTGAAAGTCACTGCCTTTTCATCAAACCACAGGAGATGCTAAAGTAATTGCAAAAGTCCAAAGTTTTTTACAAGGTAGGCAGCATCACATAGACCCTGTGGGGCTGAGCAATGCAGTTCTTCTCACAACCCCTCTGGTTTTACAAGCATTTGGGCAAAGCTCTGTGCAACACTGCTGCTGTAATGTTCCAACAGAACCATGTGCTCTTCCCACAGACTCTACAAACCCATCTCTGGTTTGGCATGTGCTGGTGTGCAGAACCTCAGCACCACCAGAGGATGCTGAACTGAGCCCAAGATGTACAAATAAATGTATGACCCTCTAGGTAAAAATGAGTTTCTGGGGATTTAGGGCAGGGCAAAGTGATAAAAACCAAGGACAGTTCTGCCAGGATGGACTTGCAGCCATTGCCCAGGACTGCAGGTCTGGTCACCCTGGAGCAGCAAACTGCAGCACAGCCCTGGGACGTGGCCAGACCCACCACACTCAGATAAATCCAAACAAATTGATTGGCTGGGACCTGCAGCAGGAAATCAGCACAAGATTTTGCTCTTGAGTGTGAGAGTTTTCCAACCATCTTTTTTGCACTATAGTAGCACAATGCAATGATTGAAAAGGAACTTTCCTGAAAGTCTCTGTGAAGGGCTCTCAAGCCATAAAGGATTCTGCTAACAGTCCTCTGAGGCTGCTGAATGTCACTTTACCCTGCTTCAGAGGTGCAAAGCAGCCTTATCTGGACCAAAAGCATGGCCTTCAGGTCTCCAGAGATAAAAGGCCACAGCACTAAACCATTCTGTCTTGTCAGCCACAATAAAGAGTCATTTAATTTAGCCAAACTCATTTAAAATAAAGATTGATAAAGAACAGGACCAGATTATTTAATAACAAAAATGAAACTATTCCTCTGGGTTGGATGACACTTCAACATTCTTGCAAGACAGAGAAATGGTAAAATGTTTAATAGAATTTACAGCATTTCATTCAGATAAAAGAGGATGCTCAATTTATGGCTGATGTTTGGCTCAGAGCAGCAATAAAAGTCAGGTCAATAAGTGATTCTTTTTCCTGACTTGGAAAAAATATTCTGACTAAACAAAGAATCACCATAAACCACAAACAGGCAGAGAAAGAAGTCCCCTGATAGCAAGGTCCCCACTGAAAAAATTGCAAAAGGTGGCTTCCTTTTAGCTAGCTGGAAAATGTCAAAGCAAAGAAAATCACTTATGTGGTGTCTGTAAATAAAATATTGTCTAGGAAAATAAGAGCACTCAGTTGGAAATAAGAAACAAAATCATCCCTTGGGGGAAAAAAAGAAAAGCTGGTCTTTTAAATTAAAGATACTTAACAAGGTCATCTGTGAGCCCATAAGTCATATTTTATTAAAAGAGATGCTCCAAACTTAAGAAAATCCTGAAGAAGGGAATAATAGCCAAAAAAGTACAGGCATTTTAGAGCAGCTGTGGAAATCTCTCTGTCTAATGGGGGGAAATGGAGGTGCAGAGGATTTTAATTCAGTACCCAGCACTGGAGCAGGCTCCTCTTTTCTGCCTCTCAAACTCATTCTAATAAGGCACTGAAAAAACCTGAGTGAACTGTTAGTGAATACTTCAGGAAATGCAGAAAAAACTTCTGCAAACTGAAACAGCAGCAAAGTGAGCCCCAAGTCATTGAGATTCTGTGGAATGGTTTGCTCTTTATCCTGCTAGCAGCAGAATTATATTTAGGTCCTACATTCTTGGACTGAACATACCCAGAGTGAGAAATGGTCCTCTGGCTTGGAGAGGTCTAATGATCCAAACTAGAGCTAGAAGGAAAAAAGCTGTGTGAAAGATAGGATTTGCCCTATTTTACAACTGGAAACCATGGCACAGACAGATTAAAAGAGCTGCCCAGGGTCACATGTACTCTGTGATATATTCAGAAATGAAATCCAAGTGTCCTCAGTTTCATGTCAGTGCTTTTACCTTAGACTATCATTTCACTGTTAAAAACCACAAACAAATCAAGCCCTGCCCTATCCCAGCAGCGAGCTAAATCATCCCATGCATGTGACAAGCAAACTGAGAGAAAGGAGAATTACAGGCAATGAAATCTGTCAGAGGCTCATTTGTTTTGAAAGGCAGGTCACTAATTTATGTGCTTAACTCAGGAGCCCGCTCAGAAACCCTTAATCCCAGAACTCACTCTTAATATTGCAGAGTTTTGCACTGCTGCTGTGCAACCCCACTGTATATCTTTTAATTACACCATCACTCTCTGCAGACATTCCCCTGGTTCCTAGGGTGGAACTACTTGAAACTTATTCAGTAAATACCCACTGCAGTAACCCAATTCCATCTGAGCTGGAAGCAGAACAGCCAAATAGGAACATGACTGAAGGCTCCTCAGACTAAAGAGAAAGAGAACAAGGAGATGGAGGAAAACCATGAAGGGAAACTTTCTGGTTCAACTGTACCAAACACCAACTACTTATGAAACAGGTTGTTTGCAGGGATTTCATGCCAAGTGCTGGCAGGCAGCTACCATGGATTAGAGTCAGGCTGCAAGTGCAGCTATAATGAAGGTGGGGAATGGGCCAAACAAGCATTTAGCTGGCTGGGAAGTTACTGCTTTTCCTTCTGCCTGGAACACATATTTAATTCTCCTGAAATGCACATGTGTGGAGGCACAAGTCCAAACTCATGTGTTCTTCCTCCCTGAGGTCATAACCACGCCAGACACCACATCCTTGGAATCACTGCGTTTGTCAAAAACATTCTTACAGACAAAAAAAATGTCAGTTGAGTTTTTGGGCTTCGTTTTTTTTTAAGCACCACAAAGTAAACATTGAGAATAAAAAGACTGAACGCAGTGATGTGGACTGGATATTGCCTGGAAGTAATCTCAGTGTGAAAGAAGCCTCCCTGGCTCTCTGGGAACCACCCTGAGGTTTGTTTGCATCAGGTTTGTAATTTTGTACACATGCCCCAAGCCCTGCACTTCTCAAGAAATTGTCACTGATAATTGCTGATTTATGCTCATAGACTTGGAGAAGCAGGTTCAGTAGGCAAAGAACATTCACTGTATGTTTCCTGCTTAGGCTATTGTTATCTTTAAGAAATAAAAATAAAAGGAGAACATGATTGGATTGCAATCAGCCACCATGCATATCATTGTCTATCTGTTTTGCCTCATGCTGTTTTCTAGGACTTTGCAGCATATGAACAATCCCTCAAGGTCATTAGGGTAAACTGGGGTAGAAATTGGATGCTTAGAGAGTTACACTTCAACTTGAATTGCAGTTTGGCAAGTGGAATATGGAGATTCCTAAAGAAAATCCACAGCAGAACTGGGGTTCTAAATACCAATTACCACCCACAGTAAAAAAAAAAAAAAATGTAAAGTCTGTCAGTTACAGGTGAGACATAAGGTGTTTTATGAATAGTCTGAATTGACACCGGTTTGTCTTAGGATGGTGACTGGGGGGAAGGGGGATTTTAGTAATGCCATTAAATAAAATCCCTAAAGCAATACATCAGAGTACAGGAACAATCTGTACACAGGTACCCCCTCTCTGTGTCCCAACACATCTGAAGTCAAAAAAGAAAATTAAATTTGGTTTAATCAGGATCCCAGACATGACACAGTGAAGCTGTGGCTTGCAGGTATGATTTCTGAAGAGAAACAGCAGAAAAGCTTTAAATGTAATGACTCCATTTACTCTTAATCCCCTTGCATTCACAAAATGAGTCCAAGTCTGCCAAAACCAGGAAGAGGCTCCACGTAGCCTAAATTTGGACCTGTAGCAAGCAGGATGCTCCTACTCATTACAGTAGGAACCTCTGAAAACTTTCCAATTCACTGATTATATTTGTAGCTCTGGGAACAAGAAAGACACAAATAACAATAGGCAGCTTGGCTGGAGAAAAATTACCAGTGATAAAAGACAACAGGTGATCACTCTAATGGTTCAAGCTGTCCTGGCTACCACTTCTATCCCATTGTTCAAAACCACAGGAAGATTTTTTAAGGAGGAAAGGAAGCTGTAATACCGAGTCCTTGAAAGGTCAAGATGAGCCAGTGGAAGCTATTCAGTGAAATAACAGAAAGAAAGGGAAACAAAAGGATCTAGGTGAGGAAACATGAGAGCCATTCTCACTTGAGCATTCACTTTTCCACTTAAGACCACTAGAATTTAGCAATGTAAAATCACTGATCTCTTAGAAGCTGTCCATAGCTTGAGCAGCACGTTAAATACCAGGGTGGTTTCTTGCATGGGCAGGGCCATCACTCCACAGTCACCCAGAGCTGAGGTGTCAGAGAGCTCAGGTGCTGCAGTTCTCCTCTCACAGGCACTGTGCACTGCACACACTGCATCCAAAGGGGTCACAGCCCAGCCAGGGGAGAGACACTTCCCAAAGGCTGAAAAGAAAGAGCCACTTCTACACACTTGACACCTAAGTGACCTCAGGGTCAAGCAATCCATCTCATCTGGATTCAAGGACACTGGTTTAGAATGAAGCTTTTTACAGTTCTCATATTCTATTTATAAAGAAAGGAGCTGCTGAAGTTAGCTTTGCCTGAGATATAGGTTAAGAGTTGAATACAAAATCAAAACTATTCATTTTTTTACTTTCCTTTGGTTGTGCAAGGCTATCAGAGCATCTCCACTTCAATGCTGAAAATCTGATTGATTGCAGTCACTATAGATTCAGAAATTAATATTTAGGCATAGAAGTTAAACACCACAACCAAAATCACAAATTCAAAGTGAGTTTAAACCAGTATTTCAATTAAACTATTTAATTTGAATAATCATTCTGATATTGTCCTAATAAGAAGCAATAGAATTCTGACCCTTTTTTCCATTTTCAAACTGCAGGAAGCATTGATATTTCTGCTTTTTATTTCAGACTGGAATTTTGTTCTGAAACAGAGGTTCCAGTAAAAGAGCAGCTCTTACTCCTGAATAGGCTAGCTTCATTTTTCCTTGGGTAAGGGAAATGGCACAATTATTGTGTTTGTTCTCCTTTTCCAAAGACCATTTCTGACATCAGGGGTTGAGCATTTCACAGCCACCCTCAGGACTTCACCCTGACACAGTGGGAACCCTGAGCTCACTCCATTAGCACAGCCTCGTGAAAAAGTACTCATTAAACTTCACAAGACAAATATGGGCAGCAGAATTTTGCAGAGTTCTCACCCATCCTTGGGCATGGAACAGCCTAGAAATACCAAAAAAGTAAGAACAGACACTGAGAATAAGTTTTCACCTGTATACAAATCTGCCAGTCTTGCCTTTAAGATGCCCACTGTAAATACAGAACTCAAAGCTGTGTAGGTCACTGGTGTTTTTCTGGGAAGTTGACTCACTCTGGTGTCAACATTTCCAGAAAAGACCCTGACTCTACCTCAATAAATTACCACTGTGTATAAAGGCATACATTCCATCAGTTCCACAAAAAGGTAATTTCATTAAAGAGCACACTGAAAGACCAATTTAAATGATGGAGCATTTCCTATTAGTTATAATCCATTGAAAACATGCATCAGGTTGGGTTTTTTTCTGGAGATTATTTATTTAGTTAATAAGTTGATGGCTGGATTTTCACTACCATCCCTCATGTGGTATATTCCTTTGTGATAAGCCTGCAAGAGGTTATTTACAGTCAGAAAAGAACTCTCAGCCCTGAAATTTCAGAAAGCTATCTTGATCCTTTAATCCAGCTGACTTCTCAATGTTGTAAAGTTCTCCTTAGCAGATGGACTCTGATAAAACTCCCATGGATTTTATTTATTCTTTCCTGCAGGGGAAAAGGTCACCCAGGCAAGACCCTCCTCAAGACACACTTTGTCCTCAAGACACACAGAGGAGAAAAGGAGCCTCTGTTGTACCAGGGAATGCAATGCCAAATCCCAGAGCAGGAGCTTTCCTTATAAAACACCTGACCAATCCCTGCTCTTACCCTTCCACTGTCACACAAAACGAATAAAGAGTTTTTCAGCAGTGCTATCTATTTCACATGTAAAATTAACTACTGTGCAGGACATAGAGCATAGAGCAGTCTGAACATATGAGGAGCCAGTTTCTAAAGAGAAACTAGAAAATCAGCCTCCAGAAGGAAACACGCTTGTAAGACAGAAAACAAACTTTGGTCAGCATTTGTGCCCACACTACATCAGCTATAGGGACTGTGCCTGTGCAGAGAACTGCCTACACGTGCTGCAGTTTAATCATCTGATAAAAACCACAGGTCAAAACACGCCTGGTTAAGTAAAGTGGGGCAAAGCAGGCAATATCCTCCAGCCATTTCCCTTGGTCAGTGCCGGATACAAACCAGCAGCAAGAGCTATAACATCCACATGCCACTTCCTTCCTCCCAGGTTTCACTGCCATCTCCCCTGACCACACAAAAAGCCACCACATTATGTACATACATCATTTCAGACCTATCTTTGGAAATAAACTAGAGCCCAGCTGATCAGTTTGTTCCTCACAAACACCATAATTAGGCTAAGACATATTTCCTGGCTCTGAGAGATGAAGTGCATGGCAGGTCTGAAAGCAATAGCTACGAAACAATCACGGCCACAGTTACAAAAAGTACCTCAGAGGAAAATGACATTGACAGCTACCAAATAAAAATGACACAGGCCTGATTTGTCTCTCAGCTGGAAACATTTTGGGAGAAATGAGTGGATTTTTAACTAGCGTGTCCATTTTTGGTGAACAGAAAGGGAAAAATGGGAATATAACACTGGTTCATGAGGACAATATACCAAAAGCTGCTGGTGCAAAGCTGTGATACAGGAAAAGAAAGAAACAAACAAACAAAACCAACAGAAAAAAACAATCCCTCCCCCTAGATGATATACTAAGGATCTGGTAGGTTTGAAGTTCCCTTACAGGATTTTCAAAATAAAATCCTTTCAAGAAAATTTGCCCACTGCAATCCATATTTCCATAAAGGGATAGTCTTTTTGTTCACATGGGTTTGGAATGCAGGCAGAATTTCTTCAATACCTTGAGATGATGAAAACAAAGGCTTAATGTATATGTTTAGTGGAAGAACTAATAGATAATTCCTAAGTATGTTTGTCATATTGGACATATGCACTACTCAGCTGTCCCTACCTTTCAAGGCAGGGACATGTCTCAGGGTAAATGCTGATTAGTCTACAGGAAAATGTACATACTAATGTGTGTTGAGACAAGAGCTTAAATGGATTATGGACTCCAGGACAACAGTCTCATATTGACTTCCCTGTAACACAAATCCCTGCTTCTCTGCCTGACAGATTTATCCTCTGGTGTTCACAGCACTGGTCCTGCTTTCTCATGACTAGAGCTAGTAAGTCAATACACTGATCTGTTTGAAAAAATTAAGTAGCATTAGCAGGAATAATTTACAAAGAAAAAATTCTTCATCTTCCAAAACAATGACAGCGCTCTAGTAACCACTTGAGATGTGAATGACAAAGGGCAAAAACCTTCCAAACAAAAGCTGTGTGTGCACAAGATGTCGCTCTGCAGTACACCCACTCATCCTTTTTATTTAAGAAGCTCAGAGAAGTTATTGGTGTATCAAGACCATTTTCATTATATTCAGAAATCGAACAAAAATTGGGCCTAAAACACCAGTCCTTCCAGACTGCAGGCTGCCATTCTCACCCTCTTGCTTCCAAAGACTTTTACTCTCAGCTAAACATTAAATTATTGGTATTTCAGTACAAAGCCAAGCCACAGCCCATAATGCTACAAGCAGTGAGCTGAAAGCCTTTTCCCTGCTCTTGAAAGATTACAAAATGTTGTTGCATGCCATTTCCAGCCATTTCCCAGAAAACGGGTCGTGATGTTGTCCATCAGATCCATTCTCTTCCACAGTTTTTTCCTTTCACACAACTGCTAAATCTCCTAGGGTGCTTTCTGACAGTACTTTTTGTTGTGTTTTGTTTTGAAACATGCATTCCATTTGTCATCTGTAGGCCACACTTTGTTGAGAGGGTAGAGCTGTACAACTTTCACAGGCATCAGAGCATTGGCCTTAGCTCCCCTGAAAGCCTCAGCAAATGAGCCAAGCACCAGGGTCTTTCAGGCAGATGTGGTCTTAAACAATTAAAATCTACATTCACAGAAGTATTTAGGTATGTGCTAGAGTTACTGGAAGCACCTTGCCTCCTGTTTGAAGTTCAGTGGCCACTTGGCCATTTCTTGTTATTCATGCTCTGCACATCCTTGAGGCAATTTCCTCCAGAAGTGGGAATCACCCTGGTGCCATGCACAGCTATGATAGAATGAGGTGAAGGATCCAGCCAGGAAAATTTTCCTTCTAAGAAAATTGCCCCTACCCACCTGCAGGAGTGATTTCAGGTGGGTGCAGTCCCAGTGCAGGGATGTGGGCAAGGTGCTCACCAGAGAGAAACGTTCACAGCCCCGTGGCAGGTGCTGGCTGAGGCCACCAGCAAATGCAGAGTGTCACACCCCTGTGGGGACCACCCCTAGCAATGAAATGGCACAGCTCCACTTCTAGGGATGATTAATGGAATGGCTGGGCAACCATTGCAAGTGTGGGACACTGACCAGCACCAAACAAGTGTGTAAGAGAAGCATTTGCAGTAACAAAAATGAGACAAGGACACAAGCAGGTTCAGCCTGGGAAGGCAGAGAGTTCAGCAATCTGACAAAAAAATACAGACATTGCTTCCTTCTCTTGGAAGAAAAATAATATTTTTAAATATGCCTCAGAACTGCTGCTTTAAAATCCTCAAATAACCATAGTTTAAATGTTCCTCTTCAAGGATATGACATTGAGCAAGGCAAAATTGCTCTTGCACGGGTTAGGAGAAAAGAAAAAATAATAAAAGAGAAACCAAAAAAGGAGAGATAAATTGCCAAAAGAGAGAGTTAGCTTCTTAGAGGAGATACAAATCTATCCAAAAAAACCATTTATACCAGAGGGTGGGAAAGGTAAGCACAGCGTGAAACAGCCCCAGAGGAAAACCCTCCCTCACCTTGCAACCTGCACATAGCACAGATAGAAATACAGCCCTGGAAGCATTGAGATACTTGTTTTTGCCATGAAGAAAAACCTTACTGACCACATTTTAGAAAGTCTACAGACATAAGGAGAGGTCATAGTGCTGGTTATCTTCATTATGTTCACAAACATTATTAGATATAAGCACTTGACCAAAATCAGAAAGAAAAAACCCAGTGGAGCCAGGCAGTAACCCACAAGAGAGAAAGACAGCAGTTGTGTCAGCAATGCCAGAGTCCCAAGCATAGCCCACCTGACTTACATCTAAGAAATGCACTTGGCAGTGCCAAACAAGCTTGAGTTTAGGATTTATGCAGCTCTAGAAGGAATTTGAGGGAAAAGGAAAGTGTAAGGAACTCTCCCAGACCCGTCATACCCTGCATAAGGCTAATGGCAAATCATCAACCTTCAGCTCAAGGAAAAAGCAACCAACCTTATGCTACTTTCATCTTTCATGTGTTCACATCACAGAGACACATTTACAAAGCCAAGTCTGTAAATTAGCCAGGAACATCCTTCTTGTCCTCTTAAGGCTGGGCCACAGAAGGACAGCTTGACCTCAGCACACCACTGGTGATTACTGTGCCTCCCACAGAGGCCAGTCTGACCAGGGGATCCTGTCAAGGCACTGACACTCCTGCCATGCCCACATGCACCTCAAATAGCATTGAGTTGACTTCAGGAGCAATGGTTTGCACTTTCAGAACTGGGAAAAACTGTACATACATTCTGAATTCTCAGAAATTCCCCCTTGCAAGCTGAAGGCACAATAGCCCGTGCTTGTTCACAGAAGCAAACCCTTACATGCACAGCTTCCCCAAAGGAATAAAGCTCCCTATGTCATTCTGCCTCCTTCTATGACAGAAGAAGGCAGGCACAAGACTTAGATCATGCACAGCCCCAGCTGAGACAGCTTTTAATTTCTCAATTGTCACAAGAGTGAAAAGAAACATCCCTTTCACACAGACAAAAAGCAGAACGTTACAAACTGTTCTGTTATACAGCCACAATCAACACGCATCAGATGTGTGAAGCAGAGTGGCACTTCTCATAACAATTAGCCCAATGGTGATTGCAAATACTGAGATTGCCAGAAACAGGAGCAATAGTGAGTCAGAGCTGCCTCTGCTGTGCAGCAGCTGGTGCTCCCAGTGCAAATCAAAAGACATAAAGACACTCTCTGAACTTTTAGCTGTGTGTGACAGTCACTCCTTCCCCTTCTACAGCTTTTACCTACCCAGGGCTGTGCACTGCTGGCTTGTCACATCCATGGGCCACCAGGCCCTGCTGTAACACAGGAAGGATATCCAGGTACATGCTGCTACCAGGATCCAGCACAGTGCAAGTCTGAATCCCACCAGGGTGAATACAAAACAGTGTAAGAACTGTTTATAAGTGGGATGTGACTGCCATGGGACAGACAAAGGAAACACCATGAATTAAATCCTGCCACTCTTCCCAGTGCCAGCACCAAGTACATGATCCACTGGGGATAAGGATAACCTTCAGGCCTCTTTTAACCCCTCTTCCAGGCTTCTGCCTGCTAAAGAAGAAAATCCTTTCTTGCTGGGAGTTTATATTAGGGGAAGATCCCCTCTGCTCTCTTCTCTTGCCCCCTGAACATCAGTGGGACAGAAAGGAAAGCTGAGGCACAAATCAGTAAACCTTTGATCTGTTATTTCACTCCATTTTGTATGTTTCTCCTGTTTTACAGTCACATTTCAGTTCACTAAATTGATGAATAGTCCCATATTAAAGCCTGGATTTGCAGAAACACTGAGTGACCACAACTTGGGTCAGTTATTTGAAAACAATAGTTTTGACAGCCTTGTCAAAACATTGCAGCCCACTTCCAAATTTCATTAATGAGCTAGGTCTACAGGTTCTTTTGCCTTGTACTCTGCTTCAAACAAAATTCTTCTTTTCCTTCCTACCCTCTCCATGAGGAAGGTTCCTTTCTGAAAAGAGGTTTGAAAATCAAGACCTCACACCAAATCCTGAGCTTGGATCTGCAAGGGAACCTGGAGATATTTGACCCCTGACACTTTGCAGAATGCTCTAAAAGTCATTACCTGCAAACAGGTGGTGTTGCCAAGAGTGCTGGTCCATTTGCTACTTTTCATTCCTTCTGTCCTTCAGACACAGCAAAAAATTCTTCATTTCTTTCCTGTCCTTCTACTTTGCCACATTAGTAGGGCCCTGGGGGACTGTCTGAGGCCACCTGCATGTACAGAGTGTCAGACCAAGGTCACCATTTCATAACCAGATGGGCATTTAGTGCAGCCACTGCTTTCAAAGGAGCCAGTGTGGCTTGCTAGCTGCTACAGCATGTTTTACACCCTTTCTTTAAGCATCCAGACACCAGGGAGTGCTCAATGCTGGGAATCTGATTCACTGAGACACTGCTGCTGATTTGAGAGAAAGGAACAATGACAACCTTGTGAGATTTTGTTTCTTTGTCTTCTGTTTATGTGCTTTCCAGAAAGGGAAGAGCCTGGCATTCTCAGAGAGTACAAGGCTAATGACTGCTACCGTCTTGCATTATTCAACAGGAAGTACACAATTAGATTCTTATGTTCAATTTGGTGTTCACATTAGCATCAGGTTATCATAAAATATAATTATGTGAAGTTGTAAATATATGCTCATCTTTTCTTTGCTGAAAACCAAGGGCAACACTTGCATTTCTGAAGAAAGGTCACAGCTCCCTAAGCAAGCACAGCAAAACTTCTGCTTGAGCAAGTTCCCAGGGCATGTTCCCATCTGGGGGGAGCTGAAAAATTACCTGTAGCACCTGAAGCAGGACTGCAAAAGGCTTCCTTTGGGCATTGAGGACCAGCAGAGTCCTCACAACCATCGATGCTGTAACAATACAGGAATTGTCCAGCAGAGGAGTGTGGGGACAAGATGAGGAGGGAACCTTTGCCCCTTAAAGACCTCGCTGGGCCAGAGACAGCACCCAGTGCTTGTCACCCAGCTCCTCTCAGCGAGCCTTGCCAGCTCACAGTGGAGTTTGGGAGGGCAGGTTGTCCACCTGTGAAACGGGTGACACAGTGACGCAGTGGCACAGTGACACTGCCCGCGGTTGCAAACACGGTCACTCTGACTTGCAGAGGGCAGCGAGGTCTCAGCAGCTCATCACAGGCTGTGTCACGGCCCTGCCCAGCAGCCTCCCTGCCCTGGGGCTGCCTCTGTCTCCTGCAGCATCCTCGGGGGTGATGCAGCAGCATCTGCCTCCCCCTCGTGGCACAGCAGCATCCCGCTGGCACGGCTCACCGGGCAGCCTGGCCCTCCCCACCCCGTGCCCTGCCAAAGCCCACCGGGGCATGCCAGCACTGCTGGAACCTGGGCACTCTGCAAAACCTGTGCCTGCAGGAGCACAACTCCCCGTGGCTCTCAGTCTGTGCGAGGTGGTGCCCTGGAGCTGCTGCCACACAGTGCCGGTGCTGTAACACAGCTCAGACTCTGGTACTGCCTTCCTAAAGGTCCAATTCATTAAAATAATTTGACGTGCAGGGCCTTTGTCATAAGGCTCCTATGCAATAATAAATAGAAGAGAACTTCAATTAAAGGAGTAGAGCTCCAGGGAGCGAGCCTCTGCACAGGGAAATCCCAGCAGAGGTCCAACAAGAGACCCTCCTGATTTTCTCAGAGCACTCGGGCAGTGGCCACGGACCCAGGCATCAGTGCAGAGGGAATTGCTCATCATTCCAGGCTTCCCATCAGGACACCCTGCAAAGCCTGCAGGAAGCTGCTGATTGCTATGGAACCATTGGGACTTTTGTCAATTTGTAGCAAAGCTTTCTGCTTATTGAGTGCAGAAACAAGACAGGGAAAGAGAAGACTGGAGATGTGTGATGTCCTCCAATGCCACTGCTAGGAAATAACTCTATCCAGGAATTGTTAGAGGGACCACTGCTGGATGGAGATGGTTGATTAACCAAAGGTCTTGGGTTTGAGTCTCCTTTTTCCTCAGATCTCCTTTCCAAGTTATTCTATTTGCCCACTTGCTGAAAAGCAACACAGCTGTCTCTTTGTCCCTTGCTGCAGGTGGTGTCCATGTTCCTCTTAGAGACTGCAGTCACTCAAAAGAGAAGGAAAGAGCTTCAGGAATGCATCTGTATTCTAGTGCTGGCCTTACTGAATTTTAAATGAAGGGGGTATTTTAACCTGTAACTACCCTGTGCTGCTGGCACTCTGCTTCTCCAGATCCACAAAGCTGGTTTCATGGCAGCTTAGACAACATCTTCACTACTGCAGCAGTGTTATCATGAGACAAAGAAAGCATTTTTAAATTACCTCCATTCTTTCTGACACCCAGGCAGTTATCTACAGGGAGATCCAGAAATTAAATCAGTCTAAGGACCTCCCAAATAAGGGCTTCAGAAAATAAAGTTTCAGAAATTTTCTCTTTCAGTGAGGAAATGACCACTGTTACAGAGAAAGCATCATCCCACACCTAGGAGAATCACATTTCACCTGTCCTTGCATCCTTCCTTTTACAGATTGTCTTGTAAAATGAAGGCATGCATGTTCCCAAGGCTTTGTGATTTTCATGTAGGTGATGCCTCTCAAAGAGACAACGACACCTTCTTTCTCCAAAAGATACCCAAAATAAAATCTGAGAGGAACATATATTTTAGTGTAAATGCACTTTCTTTTAGGCACACAATAGTTAAAGGCCTCCCAGAAGAGATCTGCATTTCATCTAGTCTGTCAGCCAACTTTTTTAATGCAAGAACATGATTCCATATCTGGGAACAAACCACTTCCATTTTTTATTTGATAACTTCCTTCTGCCTTTAACCAGGATGAAAATTAAGCACAGGAGTAATTACAGTCACACACAATTACTCTCATAATTACTAACATGTAGGCAGAGGAACCAATCCATTGTTTATTAAAATCAAAGCAAAGAAGTCTGTGTTCATTTCAGTAAAATCAGAACAGTTCAGGTGTCATATTTGGACAGCAAGTCTCAAAATTACAAAAGAAAAAAACCTGCTGCTTATTTTTGACACAGTTCTCAAATGATTGCCAAAATTAGTCTGTGGACAACAAATCAGAATGGATAGAATGCAAAGTTTCCACTTTAGGTGCTTTTACAGAAGAGGCCAAAACCTTCTCTCTAATACATTCACCACAGATAGAAGATTCACTGGTGTTTGGGGTTGCATGGACCTCTGAGACACAGAAAAATCCTAGCTCGGGGATCCAATAAACCCTAGGAAGGGTCTTGAGGTTTATAAACAATTTATCCAAATTGCCATCACATGTCAGGAACAGAAAGGAAAAAGTCTGAGATGGAAACACAGCTCCTAGGGATTCAGAAATCCTCTGCCCAGCTCCATGACTGGGAGATGTGGGTGATGAGCACAGGCAGCAAGAGGATGTAAGCAAGGCACTCCCCTCTCCATATCCATCATTTCCATGGCCTGTTCCCACCAATGTGCCACTCTGCAGGCTCCACACAGGCAGAGCCTGGAAGCACCTGCCCAGCAGAGGCTCCCCTCCCAAGGATGAGCAATAAAGCCCCTGAAGGCCATCTCCCATCAGCAGCCAGGTCACTAAAGCCACACCCAACCACGGCTTTTCTCTGCTTTTCACCTGCACAGCAACAGCAGGGACCCAGCCAGATTCATCTCCTGCTTTCCTTCATTTTGAGGACAAAAGCCACCTGGGAATAAATTCTTAGAAAAACTTACTACAGAATCCTGCCCCTAATGAGGCAATGGGAGTTCAGCCATCAGCCTGCACTGGAGAACTGCCAGGATCTCATTTTCACTGCCTGACTCCAAGCACAGTGAAACCAGTGGGAGCCTCCTGCTTATTCCAGTGTGTACAACCCAAAGTCCCTGACAATTTGCTGTGTATGAAATGCCTGGTAGTGGCACGTTTGAGCTCACCTCTGAATAGCACAATCCACTGCAGAGCTCCTATGCTTCTAGTCAATTTCTCCAAGGCTATTTAAAGAATGTACTCTGATTTTCTTAATTGTTGCAATTTTCAGGAGAGTCTAACAAACACTATATTTAAAATTCATATTTGTTTTCCACTATAGGAAAAAAACTGACAAACAACAACAGTCCTTCAACAGCTTTGCTTAAGAAAAATGAGACCAATATTTTCTGTTTTCATCCAGGTCACGAAAATACATTAAACTTATTTTATTGTTTGAGTCCAGAATTCTAGAAAAGGCTTATTATTTAGAGTGTTTTCAAAATTTCTCAGGATTTGAATATTTAATATAGTCCTAATATTCTTTTTTGTGACCTGTGCTACTCACTTGCTGCCTTCAGTGTAAGTTTACTAACCATTTTATAACTCAGACATTGGGCATTTATAGATTCTCCAAGCTTAATGCATCAAAGTCCTGATTCAGAAAATCTCTAAGTAAACAGCTTCAAGCAAACTCTTACATTAAACTATAGATTTGAAGAGTTCTTATAGATAACATTATTTCCTTACTTAGCTCTTTATGAGATGAAATCTTACTCTAGATGTCAAAGAATCTTCTGAGAGAACTACAGCAAGTGCCCATTTTTCACCTCACAGTGTTGGTTTCTGAGTGAAAACTGAAAAAAAAAGTTGAGATAATAGTTAGCAAAAGCCTGTTGACACCTATAGTCTTGCCTAGAGAAGGACTAACAGGAAGAAAGCCCAGTTGTATTTTAAGCAGTTCTGTGATTAAATATGCAAAGCAGACATTCTCATCAATTCAGTAATGAACAGCAAAATGGATGATAAGAGAGCATAGACACCAGCCTATTTTTCTATTACTCCAGTTGTTTTTTTTTAACAGATAGGACAGACCAACTGATTAAAATCCCTTTAATTTCCTCTTCTTTTAATGTCAATTAAACTTCTCTAACATGAAGGGAACATAGAGAAAGGCACAAAGCAACAATGCAATACTAATTACCTAGCAAGGGAACAAGATGATAATGATTAACCATGAAATTTTTTATCTAGAATAAAAGGATTTTGAACGAAGAATTTTGATTGGCCTTTGTGTGTGTAGCTTATTGATACAGACTGAGGGAGCCCTGCCCCAGCCACCCTGGGTGCAGAGATGCTGTTGTGCTACTGTTGCACAATTCTAGATTTTTACAAAACAGAACTCCTATTTTCTGGTTGGTTGTGCATTTGATCTGCATAATCACCCCACAGCTTTGCAAAGCTCCATGCTCTGAGCAGCTGACAGCAACATTTAATCCAAGGTCAGTGATTTCCTTTAATTATTTTAATTTTTTTTTCCAATCAGCCATACACTCTGCATAGTTCTCTGCTCTCCCTGCTGGAACTGATACATTTCCCCAGTTCACTTCAAACAAAATGTAAATACCCCAATAGAGCCCTGGGTGAATACTCCTCAGGAAATGACCCAAACTGTCCACAAGGTGCACAGGAGCAGATGTGCATAGGAAGGGAGATGATTTCATCCAAACTGTTTTCCCATGCTTGTCTACCAGCACTTTTTACCATTTACAGGCTTTACAGCTGCTTACAGAGGAATGAGGAATTCCTTTACAGAGGAATGAGGGCCTGGCTGTGGAGGCTGTGGAGCTTAGGAAAAGGAAGAGGAACCCTCCAAGGTTTCCCCCTAAAATGCTCCTTGATGTAGAAAAGCATTGGAGTGGCTGCTATCCTAGAATTTCTGTTTCTCAGAGAGTTCTCCCTGGAGGGCCATTCTCCTCCCAGAGCAGCCAGGAGCCTCCTCAAAGCAAGCTGAAAACATCCCATTCCCCCTCCCCATGGCTGTGCTTTGTACCCCCTCTGTCACTGGCAGGGTTCCTTCACGGGAGGGGACAGCAGATGGGACCTAGAGGGAGGCAAATGTATTTCCCAGCTCTATTGCCTCCCATTTGGGCTCCCATTTGGAGTCCCAAACACAGCCAGAGATGGGTGCTGTGAGAAGCAGCTTCTCCCTTGTGCTCCACGTGGAAATCATCAGTGCCCCTGTGGAGGGGCACCATGCTGGGACAGGCAGAAGGACAGAGTTTTCTCTCCTGGAGTTCATTCAAACCAGGATACACTCATTATTTCCTCAACAGGAAGCCCTTTCCAGTTATCATTACAATAATGAATATCTCCAGGGATACATAGCTTCCTTTATAATAATTCACCCATGAAAAGGGAAGAAAACACAGTCGAGAAAGCACTGAGCTCTTTTTTATTTTTGTTTCGGCCTCAGTGACTAGGAATTCATTTCATGTTTTAGGAGTCATTAGGAGCCTAAAGACTGTGGCAGCTTTTAAAAAATTGGCCAATTAAAACTGAGTTGCAGTGACTTTACTGGTGAGGCTGAGTAAAGGTGGCCCTGCATGAGAATGAGCCAGTGCCCTCACAGACTGAGCCATGCAGGAGGCAGAAGGGACAAACCCAGGTGCCCCTGCAGCCCCAGCTGGTGGGGCAGTGCCCCCAGGCTGCCCCAGTACCCCCACACTTCTCCAGCTGGCAGGATCCCAGCTCTGGATGTGTTTCAGCATCCACAGGGCAGCAAAAGCACGAGCTGAGGGAGCTGAGGTGGCCTGACACCAGCTTCCTTCTTGCTCCCAAATCCAAAGCCAGAGACAGAACAGCCATGGATATCATAAAACAACTCAAAATCTAAGTTTTCAGTGCTGCTACAGAGTCAGAGTGTTGGCCAGCCAATAAACCTCCTGGGAGAAGCAAGCCCTGTCCCCAGGGGCCACATCCACATGCCTTTTGAGCACTTCCAGGGATGGATTCCACCATCCCTGAGCATCCTATGTCAGTGCCTAACCACCCTTTCAGGGAAGAAAGTTCTCCTAATACTGATCTGGAGTAAAAGGCCTGGTGTCAGGGCTTCCCTGAGCTGTGCAAACACAGCCTCTGAGGCAAGAATTCATGTTTAACAGCTAAAGTGTGTATAATAGCAGAAAGAATCACTTACCAAACTCTGGAATGAGGATTGAATGCTTGCAGATGTAAAAGGATTTCCCTCAGAATTTATTCTTACAGGATAACCACAAATTGGCTTCTGCCATATCCCACTGCCACACCAAATATTGTTCACAACAGAGTAACTTTCTGCTTTGTTTACAATTCAGGGAGAAAAAAAAAACCCACACAAAAAAGCCAACAAAATCTGCAGACTCATTTTGGTACATTGTAGACACAAACCTGTCCTGGGAAAACAATTCTCATCCACCTGAAGTTTGTACAACTATAGGTATTTTTGCTGATTTTCTCTATCATATGGTTTATTTACATTTTACATTAAAACACACTGGTCTTCCAACCCAGGAAACACAAGAATGAACACAGCTCTTCTTTCCAAAGAATGGAGGTTTCCAAAATCAGTATCCCAGCTGTCATTTTGGGTGCTGTCTTTTTTTTATTTCATAATTACACAGCAAAAAAAACTTCTCCTGGACTAAATTACCAGTTTTCAGGCTCTCCAGTATGTAGAGATAAAGAACATAATCTCTTATTAGTATGCAGACATGTCCAATGCTTTTAAGAGAAAGATCCCTCTCATAAATTGAATTACAGCAAAATACAGCCCCAAAACAAACACATGGTATATTTTAGCTCTCAACATCCTTGTACTTACCTAAGGAAAACAATCCTTTTTAACATCAGTAGTAAGCTCAATGCCTCACTGTGCAGTGACCTCATTTCCACCCAGTCAATACAATCAACATGGGATTCTGTGTGCAAGAATAATGCAAGGTGAGGAAGCATTTGAGCTCCAAATTTTGTATGTTGGGACAGCAATCCTCCAATTTGTTGGAAATAATTCTGTGTACAACTGTGTTTTCCTTCTCAGTACTCAAATATTGTTCTGGCACTTTCTTACACACACTCCATACTCCTGGATATAAAACATGGATAGAGTCGTTGCCTTCTCCAAAGTGCAGATAAAGCTACAGGGAAGAAAAAATGCTGTGAAAAAAGGAAGCCTTTCCACAGCCTCAGTGCCAAAGCTGGCTAGTAACTAATATCTACAGACTCTTCCAGAGGAGAGCATTTTTAACTTTCCCTCATAAGTTGTATTACAAAAGAAATATTTCTTTGCTTGTGTCAGTGATAAGGAGATCCCAGCCTGATGGTACTCACTGGGTGAGAAGAGTCACAGCTTTTGTGGGGCTGACACAATATTACTGAATGATTTTAGGCTACTTTGAAGAGGAGCCAGCTGGGGCTGGCTTAAATGTGTGTAGAAAATAAAACAAAACTTAGCAGCTGAGGACTGACGTCATCTGTAGACCACCAAGGATTTTAGATCTCTTTGGTTTATACACATCACCATTTTTGTAAAGTGATCTTTAAAGTTTTCAAGAGCAAATGAGCCTTTTCCAACAGACTGAAAAGCCTTCGTGCATTCTGGAATCTGAATGCACAGTGAAGAGATAGAAGCTAGATGGAAACAGCAAGGAGGTGGAGAAATCAGGGGATCTCACCCTTTTCCCACTCTAGGAACAAGTTCTGGCACACGCAGCTCTTCCCAGCTCCCTGCTGCTCTGTGTGTTGTTCTCCTCTGAGCTGGCAGCCCTGACCAGACTCGTGGCTTGTCCAGAGAAGTTCCCATCTCCCCTCACAAGAATTCCCCCAACACAAAGGGTCATGTGGAACATCCATCCACATCAGTGATACCCCACTGACTTCGGGAGATTGGAGAAATTTGCTCACACAACAACTTCACACCCAAGATCAAGATAACCATAAATAGACTGCCTGGAACTCCTGATTAATGGTAGGCACCATCTGATCTTAATTAAGAGTGAATCTGTTAGGTCAGTGTAAGGTTTGCCTCCTTCCCTGGGTTTGACATATGCACCATATGGTTCATTTTCCAACTGGGACACCTGCTCTATAAACCCACAGCAGTTCTCCCAGGTGAAATCCTGTGTTCACAATTCTATGGTATAACACAGCTAAATTACTTACATGATCAAACACTGAATATGGAGAAAGCTTCCCATTTATTTTTAGGTGTGCATGACCTATTTTATCAATTTCTCTTTACCTTTTTCAGCAGGCATTTGAACCTGTTAACTTGCTCACCAATGTTCATAAACAGAAGAAGAAGCTTCTCCTCCTTTCTAAATACTAAAACACAAGTAAACAAGCTCAGGATTGAATTCAGTCTTTATAGACTTTTGTATTTCAAAGTTCTCATTGCTGTTTAGATTGAAACAGGTTTATTAATTGTCCCTGGCATTTTTCTTTCTGCATACAGGGACTAATCTCTATCCATTGGATTTACAGTACTGAAATCAAATGGCTGAAGTTAGATTCCTAAATCACTCCTCCTCTCACCTACCAAATAAACCACATCTGTGTGGTGCGAACACACTCTATTTTTCTTTAGTAACTGAACAAATTATTTTCAAAGGGATCCAAACTCCTGAAGTAGCTGTCCAGTGATATAAAATGACACTGCTATCCCAAACATATGTCCAGCCTGACATTTGGTTAGTGCTGCTCAATATTTGAAATTTGAAATGTCAACAGAATTTCTGAACTTGAAAAAGTTTACAAAATACTGAAACTTTCTTACCATCCCCCTGTTAAAATTGTGCATTTCTCTACAGATACATATATGAAAGAATGAACCCTTTACCATATTTCAACACTGTGAATTCTACACATTGGAAGGAGAAATGGGAACATTGCTCCCACCCCTTCACAGACAGTGAAACGTTAAACCTCGAGGTGAATTTGCCAAACAGGCTGGAAGGGGTTAGAACTTGACTAGAGGCTTCTTGGCTATTATATAGATATTTAGAACACTTAAGGACCTCCTATCTCAGGTGACAGAGACAAATCATCAGTCCAGCCCCCTCCCCTGTCTAGCATGGAAGCAGAGTGGCTGCAGCCAGCATTTGCCAGCTGAACCGTGTTATTTTGCATTACTGAGGGGTTTTGTGCTCAAATGATAAACTGTGCTCAGTGACATTTTCTGTCACGGTCCTCTGCACTAAACTGAGCTCTGAAGAAATCAGCTCGGCAGTACCATTTGGGAGAGGAAAGTTGTACAGAGAGCAAAGACACAAATTGCAGCTGAAAACCTTTTATCTCTAAGTACCTGTCTGTGTCTGCAAAGCTGCAGAAAAGTTGACCAAGAGCTGCTGGAACTCTCTCAGCAGCTGCCTCAAAAGAGGAGGAGTCAGGGTGCCTCACTTACAAACCAGAGTTATGGGTGTGCAAATGAGGGAGAACTGAGAAAGAAGGAAAAATATTTAGTTCTCCCTCTTGGACCAACTTCCTTCACTACCTGTATTTTCATCACGTGTGCTTTTCTAACCACCTTTCAGTGATATTCCTTAATTACACCTAATGAAATGCACTCAAAGTCAGTCAGAAATCTGCAAAGCAAATAGACTGTGTGCAGCACACAGGGTGAAGGGAATCAGCTCAGCTCACACAGTTCAAACACAAAAACAGGCATTTCCAAGAGCTCTACCACTGCCAGGATGCAGCACAGCAAGGTTTTCGAGTTAAATCATTGCATAATACGATGGTAATGAGTTTCTCAGCAATCATTATGTCTCTGTCAGATGGTAATAAAATGGAGTATTTGTCTCTGCTTTTGGTGCACTCAGAGAATATGCAGATATGCCAGTCCTCATTATATCTTGATAGAAACAAAATCCATTAGCCCAGGTGCTATACATTTTAATGAGGGAGACGTGTAGAAACAAACCCAGGTCAATTATAATAAAATGGTTACACATAGCTGAAACTGATAAAAATCTCAATAGGTCCATATCAATGCACTGCTTCAGAGATGCCTGCTGTTGATCTACTCAGGGTAGGAGGGTGCAGTGGGCTTTTAACTCAGTGACTCTACATAATTGGTAGGTGAGAAATGATGTTTTCATGATAGGTGCTGCTTTTCAAGTGTGTATGAATGTATCATGAAAAATTATTCCTTTGGGAAAAATACTTTTAAACTTTT
>VZUA01067791.1:0-13833 GCA_013401035.1 Horornis vulcanius
CATGAAAGCTAAACCTTAAGGCATCAAAAGCAGAAGGATTTAACTCCAAGGAGCAGATGCTGGCCAATCTTTGGTGAGCATGTGTGCAGGTAGCTATTGGCCAGTGAAGTGGGTGGTAACAAGTTACTCACCAACTGGGATCGAATGTGTGAATTTTGAAATCCATAGAAATATGAGCTGGGAACAATAAAGATTGCAATTGCCACTTGAACCTTGGAGTGTCGTGTCCATCTCCAACTGTGGCAGTTGTGAAAACACATTATTCAGCCAACACTGCTGGTGGGGAATTGGTAAGGGGGTGCAGACTGCACAGACCACAGAGACAGCAAGATGTGCTGCTTGGCATAGTCAAAGAGAGAGCAGCAGCCTTGAGTGAGAGGCAGCTGGAAACCAGTGCCTTACAGGTCAGGACTAGCTGTTATCCCACTTAGCATCACAACCTTCTGGAACCTGAGTAACACAGACCAACCCTGCCCCAGGGCAGGCAAGAAATCACCATGGGAAGGAGCTGGAGACTAATGGGTCAGTGGTCCTTGCCACATGCATCACCAATGGCACAGCATATGCTCCCAGTTACACTGTGGGTCACATTCTGGATGGAGATCTGCAGTCCTCCATCTTCCTTAGAAGAGACAGATGCACATATTTTACAGCCAGTCATCCAATTTGCACTGATCTTCCAGACAAAATCACAGACTATTCACAGACAAACCTATGGCAGCAAAGTTATGTTACGGTTTACTTGCTTGAGAAGGGGCCTCAGGAGTTGTTGCCAGGTATTATGGCACTAAGCAGCACTGTAGAGCAAACAAAACCCATCCAATTGTCTAAACCCATCCAGCACATGCTCTGGAGGAGACCACAGTGGTTCTTGGAGCAGCAAGTGTTTCCCAACAGCTGAAGCCTTCCTCTAATGCACAGCTGTACAGGAACTGCTGCTCTTACTGCACCACAAAGCATCACCCTGGAAGTCTCCTGTTCACATGCCCTCCATCTTCAATGCCCATGAACAGCACTCTAAGGAAAAACTCAAAGATCTCACTCTTATACCCACTGCAGGAACTCACACACAACAGGAGGACATACTGGGCTCCCTCACCTCCAATTCCCCCCTTGTTCCCAGGGTGTCAGTCCTGCAGAGCAAATCCAGCAGTATTATACAAATTTATATAGCAGTATTATACTACATTTGTGTAGCAACATCTGGCCTCCATTGACACATGCAAACTGATAAGTAAACTCATGAAAGTATTAGATGTGATAACAGATTCTTCTTAGCTTTTGCTAACTTGACACCAAGGCTAAGGCAATGCATAGAATTAGCCATGCAGTTTCAGACCTAAAAGTTAACTAAATTCAACATTTTCTTGCTGACAGTGATAGCAGGAGAAATGCACAGGCAAAGAAAGGAAATAGGGCATGGTCAGGGCAGGCTTTCTTGGAGGATATGCTGGTGCTTCTAGCAAACAGGGATGTAAAAACTTGCTGCATGGGACTCTGCAGTACCCCTAAACAACCTGTGCTAGAAATTATTTAACAATCAAGATGAAGGTTGTCAGTAACTGACAGAATAAATAAAGAAATAAAGAACCAGCTTAGCTACTGAGTCCTCCAAACAGAGAAGAGGATGGATCTCTTTGGTACTTTTGCAGAGTGCTTTGTGTGGTTGTAGCTTCCCTATTTAGGAGGTGGGTGAATGCTTCTGCTCAGTCACCCTCAAAGACAATGTTTCCTGATGTTCAGAGGAACCCCCTATGCTTCAGTTTGTGATCAGTGAGCACCACTGAGAAGAGTTTGGTTTCATCTTCTTCACGTTCTCTCTTCAGGTGTTTGCAACAACTGATAAGATGCCCCTGTGACATCTCTTCTGAACAGCCCCAGCTCCCTCAGTCTTTCCTCACAGTTTTTCCTCCTGTGCCTTTACCACCTTCACAGTGCTTTGCTGGACTCTCTCAAGGAGGTCCTTGTCTCTCCTGCCCTGAGGAGCCCAGAGCTGCACACAGCACTCCAGGCATGGCTTCACAAGTGCAGAGCAGAAGGGCAAGACCACCTCCCTGACCTGCTGACAATACTTTGCCTAACACAGCCCAGGATACCACTGGCCTTCCCTGCAGCCAGGGCACACAGCTGGCACATGTTCTACTATTTCCAACAGGACTCAGCATTTCTGGAGGACTTTACATCTGAGAGCTTCAAGTCCCGTAAAAGTGCTGAGTAAACTCACTGTGAGGGACTACAAGATCATCTGATCCATTTTGGAGAGACATCTGGGTAATGAAATGCCCTGCATCCAAGGAACTGGGAGCAAGGAAAAAGGACTCAGAGTTTAATGTACCTGCTCCTGCTTCTAGCCATGTCTGCCAGGCTAGAAAGCTTTGGGTACTTCCTCCTGGGTTTCCTTGATGACTCCTCCTACTTTCATCCCAAGCAAACAACTCTGACATTTTTCACCCTTTAGGAAACAGATTCAAAACAGAATCCAAACTGCTTCAAGCAGGGACTAAATTTTGCTTTGTTGAAGCCTGTGTTGACTAAGCTGACCTGATCTGCTGGAAGTCTGTGTGCCCCCTTCCTGTGGGGGTTCCTCTGCCACAGTCTAAAGGCAAAACAAGAAAATGTGCCTGGGCTGGGAAGAAACAGAAGTCACACCTTTGAAGACTGGAACAAGCTGGAGGAACGTAGTTTGCCCTCTGAGAGAGCTCTTTGAGCCCAGTGGAGGGGGCTGAAAATTCACAATGGACTCACTTTTGGGAAACCTCTCAGACTATATTACATCTGTTTGTGAACAGGTATTACCTCATGGTGGAAGGAAGTGGGAAAAGCAGGACGTGTACATCACACATTCTCATATACCCTAAGTGAGAATAACCCCTGTTAGGTTAATAATTTTATACCAGTTTACAACCACGGGAAGCTGTGCCCTGTGCTTTACATGTTCATTCCTAGGCACTGGTATCCTTTCTGCACATGCTGGACAGATGCAGCTGCATAATTCATGGTTGCATTGTTATGAGCCCTGGATAGCGTTGCCTCACATTATTTTTTCCTCTCTTCATTTTATCCTAAAGCACTGGCATATTGGTAAAGCCTGTGCCTCTTGCTTTTCTCATAGCAACAGCAGTCACAGGAGAGAGATGCAGAGGAGCTTGCCATTGCCATATTGTCAGAAGTCAGCACTTCAGATCCCTGTTACTGCCTCAGAAAGAAAGATCTTGTCATATTCACTTTAATCTCCAGCAAGTGCCAAATTATGTCAATGTCAGTGTGAGAAGCTGCTCTGTCTCCTCCTTCCTTTCACTGGTGGCACTGAGGCACAGACAAAAGATAAAGAAGACAAAACACCCAGCCAGGGTTTGTGTTCAGCTGGTGAGTTTTTCAAATGGCTGGGCTGCACAAGGATAGGCAGCAATAGGATTTTTCTTTCCAGAAAGAACCAAACACTAAAAGCAGGCTAGTCTTTGCCTGACCTACAGATATCCAATGTCTCACGTTTCTTTAAATTGTCATTAAACATTTATATGAGGCTGTGAAAGAAAAAGCAGAAGATAAGGACCAGTAAAAGATATTAAATTATTGAAAATAAGGAAGTTACTTTGAGGCTTTACATACAGTACTTAGGACTCTCCAGAAGCTGAGCAGACAGTTCACTAATTAAGACCCAATGAAAATAATGGTATGCATTTCTTCCTTTTATAGGTTTAGGGCTAGAGGTTGTCTGATTCCCACCTAAGTGACTCCCCTGGGCAAATAAGCTCCTGTGACTTTCCAACAACTAAACAAATTAACACAAAGATGAGTGTATCTGAAGAGCTATTTATGGAATACATTTGAGCTGGACTTAGTTTATCTGCATTCACAAATGCTTCAGGACTGTCACATTACACTCACAGGCAAATACACACATGCATGGAAATGCATGTGCAGCCCCATGCAGGGATCACATATGAGTTGCCAAATAATAAGATCTGATGTTCAATGTCCAAGAGAATAAATCTCCTTTTTTTGGGCTCCCTCCTGAAGTTGTTGCTGATCTATACACTTTAGGCTCATCTAACATTGCTGGAGAATTGATGACTTTTAAGTCTGAGTATTCAAGACTTTTACCCAGCCTTGGGTGTTTTCTCATTTATTTTAAGAAAATCCATCTTATATTTATTTTCAGGCAGCTACTCAAAGAGAAAAAAAGGATGGCATAGCCCTCCCTCAGTGCATCCAGACTGTTTTGAAGAGACATCCAAGTAAAGCTTTTGAAGAGTCACAAACATTAACTTGACTGCTGTTACTCACTTGTGAGGATTTCTGACATTGCCCTTCACTCACCCTCCCCTTTTAAATCATTAATGAGCATCCTCCAAGGTGCTTCAGCCTTCTAAGGTGACTGAATTTACTCCAAAAATTGTCTTCTTTTCTGAAATACACTTGCATAGACTGAGCAGCCATGTCAGCTGTGCCTTCTGGATTTTTAAAAATTTTTGCTATTTCTGGTAGCAACACCATTTTCATCACCAGTACTCATCCCTGTGAGCCAGAAAGCAGCAGATCACCTGACTACCCTGACACCTTGCAGTTATTCTTGAGGAGGCTGAGCTTCCATCAATCCCAGAACACGTAAGTTTAGGAGTCCAGGAGCCTGGGCCTGAGGCAGCCCTCCTGGCTTGCTGCAAAAGCTTTGCTGAAAGCAGCACATTCCTACATAACAGTTTAATTTCAATTAAAAAGTCTTTGCCCATTCAAAATACTTGGAAAGTAACTGATTGGATGTAGAGCCAATACCCTTTCTCAGCAACCCCATGTGTGGAGAAAGCAAACAAATACCAGCACACAAACTGTGAGTTCCCAGCCAGTGCACTCCCCAAACACATTTGTCTCCTTGTTTCCTTCCATTCCCTGTTTGTCCATCCAGATACATCTACTCTCTCATGCATCAGGCTGCACAATCTGCAGTGCAGAGACCATGTTCTCATTGTGTTTGTACACTGCCCAGTGCATGAAGACTCTTGTCTAGCAGTAAAGGAGGCTTGGAGATACCTGGTGTCCAGTACCAGGAGCAGCTGACAGCTCTTAGCTTCCTCAGAAGAAATTTAATTGGTTTTATGCAACAGTCACTCCAAAGTACAACAGTATTTTGCAAAGCACTTTTCTGACAGATTTCAGCCAGGCTAAATGAAGGCTCTTCCTCTTGCAGAGGGTTTTGCTTTGCATTTGGATCAGAAAGCATTAAAGCACAAGGCTCTGCCTAATGACTTGAAACCAGAGGCCTCTGGATCCACCCCCAAGAGCACATTCCCTCTCTGCCTTACCTGCCTTGTCCCACCACAGCTTCCACCCCCACTCCCTGATGGATGGCCATTCTCAGCCAAACCACAGCCATGGCCAGCCTCTGCTCGTGCCAAAGCCATAACTGGGGGCACTGGGCACAACTGTGCACACAGCTGGCACCATCTGTCACATCACTGTAACCCTGTGCTACAGAAAACTTGCTGCCACTGCCACGCAGCTCACTAGTAACAGAGGATTTGCAACAGATAATGATTTAAATCAAATAATGTAATCTGAGTCCTGCTCTATTACATGATTATCTGTTCACCTTTTAATTGCTTGTAATAATTAGGTGGTGGCAAGTTAATGAATTTCACAGTACGTGTCACATATCACCCTGTCACATAGTTGTTTCTTCTGCAGCTGCAACAAAACTAAGGGTAAAACTGTGAAATTGATGATAGAAGGCAATTAACAGTATCTCTATCTACTCACCATGGGAGAAAAGACGCCTCCAAGAGACTCATTCCATCATTCCCTTATCTTTAGTAAACCACAACAAATTAGCCTTTTTATTTTTGGTAGCAATTCAGCACAAAGCAGTTGCCCTTTGCAGAAGTCCCTATGCCACCAGTGTGGTGGCACAGGAAAAGAGGAGAAGCTTGGGGATGGGGGCTTGTGGTATGCCAGGGAAGGCAGTTCCACACCTTTCACAATTCTTTCCCTTCTCAGTGCACCTTCTGCAGAGAAGGCCGAAGCGAAGACATTTTATATAATTTGTTTTGATCACTCTGTTAGCTTAAGTGGAAACATGTCTTCCCATAATAATAAAATTCTATAGCATACAGAGAGGAACAGGCAAGCACCAAAACCCCAGGAACCACTCCCATGGGAAAATAAAATTCAGCGACAGAGGAAAAGAGTCAGAAGGCAACATATGGGAAGGTAAAAGGTGAGAATGCAGCCAGCAAGATGATGGGAGAGGAAGCTGTGTTACCAGCAAGTACCAGTGTTCAAAGTGCAGGGAGCACTGTGCAGCCCTTTCTGTGCCACAGGAAAGGGCCATGGAGCAGAAGAACCAGCACACAAGCTGCCTCTCAATCTCCTGGCAGGAAGCTTCTCTACTCACTTGTGCCTGGACAGGAAGCTTTGGGCAGCAAGAAGGCAGAGGCATGGTGGCACCTGTTGAGGGGCGAGCCAAGCTACTGCACACCCTGCCCCAGATCCATGCTGGGAACCAGTGGTGGCCTGGCTCCAAAAACCACAGGAAAGACCATGTCTGCAGCACCAGGAAATGACCCCGGGCAGCTTGTCTGCTATAAATCCCTACTGCCATTGCTCTTGTGAACAGTGCCCAGTGAATCCCAGCAGGACAGAATGGGAGGTGCTGCAGCAGCAGCCCTGGCCACAGGCTTGGCTGCCCTTGCCACCTGCATGGACACAGCTCAGTCACGGAGAGAAAACCTTTGTGTGCCAGGTGCTGGTACAGCACCACAGGGTGCTGGTGGCACCTGGGATGGCTCAAGGCTCTGTAGTCTGTGATAACAGTCAAAAAGTGCTGCCACCTCCTGAGGACCCCACCTGCAGTGCCCTGGGCAATTCAAAAGCCACTATTCCCTTGTGCCTTTGTCTACCTGGGGTCATTCAGGGAATTGAAATTATACCAACTGAATGAAGAACAGAAATCTGTTAAGATAAATTATGCTTAGGCCTCTGATGGAGAATTGAAGCATCATTAATTGCCTCCCCTCCTACTCCTTTAATTCTCAGAATGAATGTCCATACAGACTTCTAATGAGGCTTAATTAATTTTCCTTATAAAGTAGCTTAGTTTAACTTTCTTCTATTCCTCCTGTGGACAACTCATGAATTACAGTATTAAAGCACCCTGACTCAAAGGATTCTTGCACTGGGGGAGCACTCCCTGCTCAGAGTTTTTCAAAAGTTAAAACTTCTATGCTATCTTTTATGCCAGATTTAGTCCACTAGCTCAAATGGGTCCACAAAAGACATCCGTAAAGATGAATGCAATTAGTTAAAACCTTCTCCCTCTCTCTTACTCAACAAAGTTATAGGGTCTGGAATGCCATGCTAATTAAAGCTAAGAATGATTTTACTGATTTCACTCTATTTTGGTAAGGATTAAGGATTTGCCTAGCAATGTACTTGTACTGGTTTTAAATAGACTGGTTTCATTGCTAGGGACAAACTCCAGGAGACATTTACTTTGGTATATCCACCTCTACCTGAAGACATACCTTTGGTTAAGTAACCAGCATCCTTCACAGAACTGACACTTTACCTAAGGTGAGGTACTCTTGAAATGCACCATGAATGTAACACCCAGAGGGAATCTGCACGATGCAAACTGCCTTCAAAAATAACTGTGTTTAATTGGTATGGACAAAGTTATGGTTGTATTTCAAAAAACCATCCTTCTGCTAAAGATGAGGGACAAGACGCACATTTAAATTACTGTGACAGGGTGTTCATGAGACAGGTTCACTCATAATAATGGAAAGATACAACATTTTATGTTGCTTTCCTGTTTTTCCACTGCTTAAGTTTACAAAACCAGAACACATGATGTTGTCAAATATGCTGAGAGCTGGTTTTGGAGAGTACTCAATTTGAAAAGAAGATCTCTTTTTAGGTGCAATTGACTTCCACTGTCCTTAGAAAGAGGGTCCACATGAGTGCAGAACTATTGAGGTCTGTGGTGCAGAAGCAAGGGCTGTGTTGGGCTACTG
Organism: Horornis vulcanius; assembly: GCA_013401035.1. Classification (NCBI taxonomy): domain Eukaryota; kingdom Metazoa; phylum Chordata; class Aves; order Passeriformes; family Scotocercidae; genus Horornis; species Horornis vulcanius. The sequence continues at coordinate 8,010 of VZUA01067791.1, forward strand.
AACAAGGCCCTGCCAGTCAGGAATGGTTAGGAGTAACCCCCACTGCTCCCCAACCTCTGCCCCTAGAGACACAACAATATGAAGAAACTCAAAATCAAATATGACAAGCACCCCTCATCAGATGCTATCTATGCCTCGTTAAAAATGCCAGCAATACAAATTCTTTCCAGGATAACAAACCTATGTCAATTTAACTGCTGCAAACTGCACTTGCTGTCAGAGACAATAAATAAACTAGAAAAAGAGAGAATATTGCACAGGAACAAACGTATCTACAACATGCTCTGAAGTGTGAATCCTGAGGGCCAGATTCTCAGTTTTGCATGTGTGAACACAAAGCAACAGAGGGCTTTTCCCTTTGTGTCCTGGCTGCAAGACTTTTTACCTCTTTATGGGGCTGATGCAAACAACACAAACACACCACCCTTTCACCAGGAAGGAAGAAAACATCCAAATTTATGCACAATCCAGAGAAAGCATAGGTTTTTGATATGGTGATTTATATTTAAATAAGGTCTACAATACATTTATTTATTGGTTTCCTCTTTATGTGTCTTCTAAACCAGGGACTCAGACAAAGGTAAAGAGAAACTAAAAGCATCTGGAAGCCTCACACCCACACCACTTTGTTCAGCCTGTGCTTCAGGTCTAAGAGACTTAGTAAGAAAACCTCCCAAAAGCAACCACCACTTGTGAAAACCTGTGGCCATAAAGAATTGACTGCATGTGGAATCACAGTGTTACAGCACCTCTATAGCTGCAGCTTTCTGATAGCAAAGTTTTTGTTTTTAACCACTATGCTGTCCTTAGTTTAATGTGTGGCTGCTGAGATGGAAAAACAGCACTCTCTGCATTTCAATTTCAGATCTTGCAATGTACTTTTCCACTCCTTTAAAGTGGAAGGACCTTTGCAGAAATAACAAAAAGGTCACACTGGGCAGCTTTATGTATTTATTTTGTCTTCCTTAACAGAGAGAGACAACAGGCAAGGGAGTTCAAGTGAGGCACAGAGAGCCAAAGAGGAAACCACAGGTTTTGTTTTTTTCTTCAGAGCTTTTGTTTAGTGAGGCCTCATCCCGCAGCATGAGAGATATTGTGTTATGTTTTGTGAGGCCTCCTCCCTCAGCACAAGAGATACTGTGTTGTGCTCTTCTCAGGTTTTCAAATATGCCATGTCACCCTGAGAGATTCTGTGAATTCAAATAATCCTGACGTTAACTGAAAGATGCAGATGAACACTCTTTAATTCTCTTTCTCAGACCTCATGAGAAATACTGTTCCAGTTCCAGCAGCCAGGGTAATCTTTGACAACATGCCTTGGCAAGCAAGTCAGATAGTGGCAGTTTTGCTCTTTGGCTCAGAAAGTTCATTTCTAAACTCTTCCTCTGTTTACCCCTCTCCCTCCAGTACCCTCATTTCAACCCAAACTGAGCTCCTGTGCATCATTCTGTGCTGAAAAGCAGTTTTAGTTCTTTTACTTCCTTCACCTTAACTCTGCTCTTCAACTCTCTGCAACTCAAACAGGAGCATCCTGGAGGCACTTCAGCTTGTGCTGCCTGTGAGCAGCCACAAAGGATTAACATTGCAGTTTGTGCTTTGTAACTGAGTCAGGCTATGCTGGCAACTCAGCTGGAGAGATGGAAGGCCCTTCGTCCAAGCCGTGATACAACTACCACTGACTGACAGAACAGGAATATCATTTATCCCAGAGTTCTCCCTTTCCTGAAAGATTGCTGGTTTGTAATTACACCAGGTTACTGCTGAAAAGTAGCTCTGTTGAACTGAAGAACTCAAGTCTAATAATTAACCTGAGGACTGATCTCCGGTCCTTTAAATAGAGCAGTCTTTAAAAAATTTCCCTTTCTGTTCAATAAGGGAAGTGTCTTCTGACAAAGTAAGAGAGCTTTTCCCCTACACCACCTAAAACATAATATCAGATGCACCTTGCATTAGTTCCCAAAGCTTTGCCACTTTAGTCCAGTCTAGCAGAACAGAGTGGTGCATTCCAACCTCTGACATTACAACTGCTCTCCTAAAGAACATGAGCTATTCCTTAACTACATCACACAGCTGCATGAGGCTGTCAAAGACAGAAACAGGAAATCTCAGCACTAAGTTCAACACCTGGTCCAGAGCCAACATCACTGGCATCATCTTCTATCCATGGGAGTCTGCTCCAGTCACCAAGTTTCTTATGGAAGAGGTATTCACAGTGGACACAAATCAGGATTAGACAACATCCCCATCAAGACATCATCTCTCAATCCAAGAAATCAAAGCCCACAAGACCAACATGTGCAAGTTGGACATCAGAATTGTTCTCTTCCAACCCTATTAACAAATGGAGTTCAACTAAATTGAGAAAATTCCATTATGTCACTATCGTATAAAATTTGCTTTTGTTTAACATGATGTTTGAGTTGAGAAAAAAGTCTTTGCTCTGAATTCCAGCTACTGACTAACACCATATGTAAATAGGTAATTCCCAGACTTTCTTCTGACCTTTTCCCACAATTCCCATTAGATTTTAAACCACAAGATTAGCAGAGCTATTGCTGAGAAAAGACTTTCACCATCCCCACCACACAACCATAGGCCAAGCATGCAGAAATGAACACCCAGGGGCAAATTCCCTCTCACTTGGTTATTGATTTCCATGAACAGCTTTGCAACAAGAATGGATTTGACCCTTTGCCCTAAGCAGGCATCCACAGTGTTAACACTTTGGGTTGCTGTAAAAAGCAGATTTGCAAAGAAAAAACCAGGATGTTACTCAGTTGCCAGCTCACCACTGAATCCATTCAAAGCCAGACCCTGCACACAGCCAACACAGGCAAAAATGTGATCACAAAAATCTTGCAGACCTGCCAGCAACAATGCTGCCCAAGCCTGATTTGGAATGGGCAGTTTACCTCACACCTAAGAACATTCCTGTGAAGAACGTTTTTGCAATGGTACTGTCTCGTGGGGAGTCTCTGGTGGCTGCTAAGGCAGCTGGGTTCATGGTTCATGGAATGTGAATTCCTTGATGCATCATTACACATTTAAGTCCATGCTCCAGCTTTTTCCCTGAGGCTCCTTTCCTCTCTCCAGACACTAGTTTCCATGAGACTCCCATACTGCTGTCATTGTGTCACAATCAGCCAGCAGTTTCAAGAAGCCTCTGGAAGGTGGGGGCTATGAGAAGGGAGACAAGACCAAGTAGATCATATCATTCCTATATGATAAGGATCTTTTTTTGAGATGATCAGGTTAAATACACCATTAAATACTCCAACAAATGGACACCAAGACGGCTGAGGCATCACTGATTTCTTTGAGAGGTGAAATCCCATTTCTTACTCCTTTCCTCCATTTTCAAAACTGGCCTCATTAGATTATCCTGCTCTTCAAAACAATTTCAGATACACAACTAATTCATACTGTGATGAAAAGCAAAGAAACATTTATAAAAAAATCAGAAGCCATGAAAATCTCCATTTCCTCACCCTTTAAAAATCCACCCCTGGTTCTCTCTTTCCCTTCTGCCTCATTTCTTTTCTCCACATCATACCTCAAGCAAATAAAAATATCATAAAATTGCCTTTTGCCTGGAATTCCTCATTTTGTTTCTTCTACTACTACACACACAGAGAAAAAAATCTAACACTGTTCTAACAGAACTAACATCTAAAAATACCATTATCTGGTCCTAATGTTTTCGTATCACCAAGTTTCATAGAATTTGGTTCCAGTGACCAACTATGACCATGATTCCCCCATAGTTGTATTAATTGTATATTCACTTTGATGCTATTCCAGATGTGAAGCTTCATATCCTGAACTGCTAATGCAGCAACACACAGCATCTAATGGGAATCAGGTCATCACCACACACTTGTCAGCTTGCAAAACTTCATGTTTCAAGGCCTAATTGCAAAACAAGGCTGTTCTCTCACACTCTCTTGATCTTACAGCATCTCTACAGTCCCTACTTTTAGATATTAGATAATTAGATCGTTTAATTATTACATTATGATTATTGTATTATTTTATTATACCATTTATGTCACATTATTTATTATTATATTATCAGATATTCTATATTACATGACATATTAATATAGAGTATATTATTATTATACTATTGGATAATTTAGATATTAGGTTCAAAAGATTTTTTAGACACTAGGCATTAGGATATTTAGATACTAGAATATTAGGATTTAGATACTATGACCACAGGAGCACAGAAGCTCTGGCATTCTGGGTAAGAAGTTTTCAATGAATGAGCAAAATCAGAGACTGTTTAAGAAGAGTTCAGCNCTCTGTTCAAATTCCTTCCTCCACTCCTGAGGGATTACAAGAATGGTAAACCAAAATGAAACACGAAGGAAAGATAACAAAGGGCAGAGAGCAGCCCCCAAGTCTGCACAGTAAATCTGATTTGGCAGTAATGAACCCTGCAGATGCTGACTGTGTGTGGAGAGGATGAAGGGCTAGGGTGGGATGAGAGCTGGACAATATATGATAGCATAGCACAAATTTTAACAGTACATCACAAATTAAATGTATCATAAGTTTAAAACAAAAGGCAGGGCTGCAAACTGATTGAATTGCCAATATTTTGGAAGATTTTGAGTACTCCCTGTTTACTGTCTTCAAATTTGGCAGGAATTCTGACTCAGCTCATTTGTGGATCCTCCTCTCTCATACACTTGGAAGAGACTTTACTTAAGGCAGGAGCAGAGCTGAAGTTTCATATTGCAATTTCAAAGCTATCTATTTTTAGTTCAACAATACCTTCTCACTGAGAACTCCCAGCTGAAGAATACAACTCCAGCTCTGTCTGCAGAGATTAAGGCAGAGCTGTGAAACTGTTTCTCCTTCTGGCATTAGGGGTTTTTCCTTGGAAGGTTTGCTATTCAACTGGTGTTGACTTAAGTCTGGAATAAAGAAGCCTGACCCAACCCTACTCATTCCTTTTCACCTTCTAAATTATTTAAACTGAAGTAAAGAAGGTCCGAAATCTACCTCAGTTGCTAATTAACAGAATTTACAAGGAGCTAATTAATAGAATTTATATCAGCATCAATTCAGTTTTTGGAAGAAACCTCAGAACATGAGCAACTAGACTTCTTTGAATTTACATGGGACTTAGGACTCCTAAACCCTCAAAGTTCCTTTGGAAATTCAGGTAATTATTTCCATCTGATAGGGGATAAGACTTGTGTTACCAAAATATTTTCAAAGGCCTCGGAAACACAACAGAGAATAGGAATGTTTGATGAAATTTTCAAAAACAACTTAATGAGTTCTAATTTAGTCAAGTGCTTCATAAAAAAAAAGGCTTAGAGCCTACCTATATCTCTAAGTGTCCAAATATCTTGGATTTAAATTACAGGGCACTTAGAAAAATCTTCCATTATCTTCTAGTATGTTTTTAATACCACCTTATTTCTATTGTTTTAGAGTTTCTACTGGTGACACAAGTCACTGGGTGAAGCAGCCCTGTATGTTTCCTGAGCTCCTCCCTTTCAGAATAAAATTCAGTGTGAAACTGCAGCTTTTCCTCTAAATTCAGACTTCATACCTGCAACTGTCTGAAGCTGCAAAGGTAATATTGTTAACATTTGGGCTGTCATTTCAGGCATAAAGTCCACTTGAAAAAAATGGGAGAAGGTTTCTTAAGTTTCCCAAAATACATTCAGGCACCAACTTCCCACTAAAATCTGTAGGCATCTATTAGCAACTGCAAAGATCCCTTGCACCTGTCTGGTACAGATTTCCTTGAGACTTCAGTGACAAACAATACTCTCTGGTTATCACTGCATTAGAAGATCAA
>VZUA01067791.1:27931-45179 GCA_013401035.1 Horornis vulcanius
GACATTTCCTTGTAAAAATTCTCTCTCCTTCTTTCTTGTAGGCTCCCTTCAGGTGCTGGAAGACTTGGTCAGCTCTGGCCCGATCCAGTTGCACAGGGCTGCTCTCACTGCAAGGGGATGTCATTGCAGGAGCTGTGCCAGGCAGCAGCAGAGAGTGCCTTGGGAATGCCAGTGTCCACGTTAAACTTTCCCAGGCCCATGATAAGACAGCTCCTTTCAATGCTAGCTGGGAGCAGAGGACTGGTTGGAAGGGAAGCTCAGCACTCTTCACTGAGAGATTCAAAATGCAGGCACACAATAGGAAAGAGACGCACTATCAGAAAAGCTCAGCCACCTTCATCTAAGGAAAAAAGAAACTAAAAGTGACAGGTGAAGGGTCTGACCCTGCTGTGGAGAAATACAGATGCAGACAGAAATAAGAACCATGATCCTCTTCTCTCTCTTGTTCCTTTGAAGGAGTTTCCAAGGCCTTACACACAACTGCTGCCACAGCAGTCCCTCCTTCCCCCCTAAACCCACAGCACAGAGATACATTCATGATCTAACCCAGATTATTTTGGCTGGCTCATACAGACACACTCAATTTATGATTACTTGAAAATCGGCAGATAAACGTCTCTGGCATACAGTGAAGTGACTTAGGTATTTTAATATTATGAGTAATATGGGAAATAAGATTAATGTAGTGAATAAAACAAGCAGCCTTTACATGCTATTGTGGTTCAGAAATTAACTTTGCAATGTTCCATGCCAGACTTCTGCAGGGAATAATGACTAAACATCTCTACTAAAAGGCAACATGCTCTCTCTCTTTCTCTCTGGCACCACTTTCTAAATGAGGGAGAGGTGTTCTTGCTCCAGCTTAACAGGTCCATCATTATTCCTCAAAGAAATAAGAGAGAACAAGCTTTTTTAACCAGAATTAAAGGGGACAGGTTGTGAGCATTTAACTTATTGTTAAATAAGTTCTGTAGAACAGCATCTACAGAAAACATCCTAGCAATGAACTTCTGATCTGCCTGGGATCTCCCTTGTAGTGAGGGACAATACCCTTGTCTGGAAAACAAGTCTTGGCCTCATTAAGTTGACCACCTGCCTTTCCTTCCCATCACAGACAACAGTGCCTGTATGGAGGGTGCAGGATATGGCCCCTGCCTGCAGGTTATGTGGGAATGGCACTGGAACTGGCCCTCCACACTTGCTTACGAGCAGACACAAAGGAGTGGGAATAACCAAGATGCTGTTGGTAGCCTCAGCTGGTTTCAGGATAATGAAAAGTTTGTTTCAATCTCCTTAGTTACCTCAAGCTAATGAAAAAACAAACCCAGGCCTTGCTGAAATCAATGGGTTTCTGTAACAAGTGATTGTTTAAAAAGATTTGGTCAGAATGGTTCAGCCTTTTGGTGTAAAGAATATCTGAGCTGTTGCTTACACACAGAAATGCTGCAAGATGCTTGAGGTGGGTGGATCACTTTACCTGTGCCTGCAACCAGCTTTCCTTGAGGCTTAAGTCAGTAATGCACATAATTAAACTTACATTGCAATAGTTAACTTGAACTAAAAATGCCTTGTAAACTCCCTTCTGTAACTCTTTTACAACATGAAAGTTAATAATGGGTGCACTCATGCACTAATATTACTGTGAACACCTTCTCTGTATTTCTTTTGAGTGTGTGTGCACAGGAACTGGGTACTGCAGGAAACAAAAAAGAGTCCACTAGAGCCCAAAAATCCCTACAGAGCAGGCTTGCTGGAGGAGGGGAAATCAGGATGTGAAAACTGGAGTGACCAGGTCTTCTGGGGGGTTGCCTTTAGAATGACAACAAAATGTCAGATGGCTCCAGCAATGTATTGTACTTATCTATCCCACAGAAGCAAGACTGCCAAAGAAAACTACCTCCAACCAAGGCAGCACTCACAGCCACCAAAATCAACTCAGCAGCCTAAGCAACTTCGTATCTGTAGAAAGACAACTCATTCCACATTTCACTGAGCCTCCAGAGGAGGAGGTGGCCCAGCTGACCAAAACGTGGGGGATGGCAGCTTCAGCACACGCAGCACAGACTTTCCCCACCATTAACTTCACCAGGAAGGGATCTGGAAGATGCAAATCCCTGGAGCACAGAGCGGGATGCTTGCTGATGGCACTCCCAACCAGCCCAAAAGGGGAAGGTCAAGGTGGGCAAGGTGGGGTGGATTATTCTCATTTTTACATAGTATCAATCTATTACAGGCTACTGCCTACAGAGCTCAGTACCACCAAAACATACATTTCTCCTGAGTTGCTATTTGTCCACCCAGACACCACTGGGGTGGGAGCCTGGCTCCCTCCAGTACCACCCCTGCTCTTTTACTGATATCTGAAAGCCAAAAAGGAAAAAAATATTGCAATTAAAACAGTTTTCTGCCAGGTCAGAATCAGTTTGGCCACAGAGATGAGGAACACCTCCAAAGCTGGGCCTGCAAGTCTTTTAAATCCTGATCTGTGCGTTTCAACCGTGTCCATGGCCCTCCCAGCTTGGCATTTCCTGGCAAAGCAGCAGGACTGGCCAATGCTGACACCCCATAAACATCACACAGATCATTTTAGTTCTCTAAAGCAGTCACTGCCTTTGTGTGCAAACAGCATGGGTGAAAATATCACAGTGATTTTTATGCAGTGTTTGCAAATTCTCCCCTTCCCAGAGCTCCAGGTTAAGTCTGGAAGGAAAAACAACGCTGTGTGAATCATCACACCCTCTGACTACCAGGCAGCTCAAGACAACATTTTCACTTTCAAAAGGGACTAAATTTTTTAGGGCAAATTTCTTCTGCACATGAACAGCTAATTAACAATAATTAACCTGATATACTTGCATCAACACCTTCTCGAAGACACCCTTGCTCCAGAGTAAAACACCATTTTTCTGAATTAGCTTAATCCTATTGGGAGGAGCCCATTTTCAGTCCATCTGCAACTCCACCAGCTTTCCATGAGGTCTTGACCCTTCCAAAATAAGCCTGCAGATGCTAGTTCATTTCTGTTCCAGGAATTTCTACCCAAGGTAAGGCAACCTGCAAAGAGGGATAGGCTGCAATTAAGCATTTGGTCATAAAAGTGAAAATAAGCTGGTCTGGAAAACTCCCTCTTCAAAGACTTAAGGAGGCATTAGTTGACTCACTTCACCAACTATAATCACTGCTCTTACTAACCAAGAAATTGAGACAGGTGAGAGGACTTCCTGGAGGTGTTACTAAGAGTTAGTATCTCTATGGACTGTAGGATGAAGAAGACTGGTTTCCTGCATTCAAGGAGGTATAAATTATTCTGGAGTTATAAATTATATCTACGGGGAGCAGCAATTCCCTACCACCACCACCTCCTTCTGTTACTGTAGTCATGGCTGGAAAATGTTCCATGGAGAGAGCAGTGGTGGCTGGGCCAGTGGGAAGTCTCTTTCACCAGCCCTGATCTCCCTCCCAACCCCACAGTGAGATTCTGTTTGCCCCCATGCACACAGAGCACCAAACACTCCACAGAGGGCTTCAAATACAGGGTCAGGATTCTCAGACAGGCAGAAATATCCTAAAATATTTCTAAATAAAAACTGATTAACAGAAGAAAGAGAAAAATGTGCTGGTCTGGAATATTTTCTCCACTGGAAAAGCCTTCCTGTGACCTGAAAAAACATTCATCTTAAATTACGAGACGAAATACGGTTTTCATGGCTGTAAAAGTTATTTTACAGCAAGCTGTTGTGCTTATTACAACCCTGTAAAAAATTAGCCCAGGCAATAAAATCCTTTCTGATTTAGTATGTCTTCTCAGATCTACTGCTGATCTCACTACTGTCACAAGCAACTTACCTGTTTTCTTCCCCTTTTCTTTGCCATCTCCTACTCCTTCATGTCTCTGTGAATTTTCCATATTTTCTTACATCAAAGAAGATCTAAGAGCCTTTGACTAGAGGCTTTCCCAGAGCACAACTCAGACAGAATCAGCTCCTGATTAGGCAGTCTGTGCTAGCTCAGTCAGAATGAAAACCCTGCCATGGATTATATTTGGCCTGAGTGGGCCCCCTGGTGTGTGAGCTCAGGATTAGGACTCCTGGGTTTCTCAGCCCAATTGGTTTAGTCAGCATTCAGCCCTCATTTTTTGCCTGAAGCAGAAACGGGGGTTGGGGGTGGGGGGGGCAGGACAAGAACTGAAGACAGTTCTGGTGAAAAAATCTAAACTATTTTAATCCAATGCAAATTCTGTGAGCAGTAATGAAGTGTATTGTTCCGCTATGTTGCTGTTGGTTGCTAGTTAACTGCACCGACAGTGTTTTGCTGCACAGATCTGAGGTTCATGGGAAAGCAAGCTCTGAAAAAGCCATGATATAAAGTCTCATTTGCCTAATAGCAGACAGCAGCTTGGCACCAATTTCCCTTTGATGTAACACTGCTGAGAAGTTTCACTGCATTTTTGTTCAGACGTGGGGAAGCCATCAGGGAGGAAGTGACCTTCCTTGCTATCACAGTGCTACATTATCCCAGTAAGCTGAATTAGGATGTCCTCCCCTGGTGTCAAAATGCAGAAAGAATTCTCAAGTATGAACAGTCTGAGCTGAGACTGGTGTGAAGGGGGCAGAGGTGGCGGAGGGGACATCACTGGACCACGGTGGCCACACACAGAACAAATGGCAAAGGGCAGCCATGCATCCACCCCTCCTCCAAAAACGCCCACAGTGACAGAGCTGCTGCCCTGAAAAAGACCCCACTAGCAGCACTTCAGCTTTTCAGTCTCTGGCATGGCCAGGGGCAGCATCCTTGCTCTGCCCCAAAGATCCACCTTTCAGCATGGGATCAGCCAGTTTGTGCAGGGCCGAACCTGACGCGCGTTGTGCTTCAACTCTCCCCACTTCAGTTCTCATGAACTTGATTCAAAGCTTCTTTGAAAAGCAGATACACATATGCCACACCCAGGCACAGCTGCTAACATTAGGCAAGAAAACAGAAGACATTTAAATATAGAACAACCAGGCTTGGTGAGAGGGTAGAGTTCTGCTGGTGCATCTTGACTTCCTTGATCAGCAAGCTCTTATGCTTACACAGAATGAAACAATACAAGCAATCATTTCATTTGGAAGCGAAAATATTCCTGTAAACCCAAGTATGCATAGTGTCCTGTGTTGGGTTGCTTCAATTTTGTGGCAGAAAAAATAAAAGAAATTCCACAACCCAAGACTTTAAAAACCCATACCAGATTTCTGGTCCAGGGACATTACAGTCTCCCCAGGAGAGATGAACACAAATTCCCTTAAGACTAGACCCTGCCATATATGTCAAGACAGGCATGCACTGCTGATAGGCAGAAGCTACAGTGGATAATTTCTTAATCCATCTAATTCAGTATCATTTAAGACCTGACCTTCCCCAGGATAAAGACCCAGTCTTACAGCCTGCAGAATATCTGAGTTTCTTAAAAGCAACAGATGATACAAGTCTTTCTGAGCCTGAAAGAATAATTACCCTAACTCTCTCCTTCACTCAGAAGAAAGCCTTGCACTAAATAAGAAAGAAAGGACCTTCCCTTTGCCCATGCAGTGCAACTGGCCCATATCTGCAACACCTGCCCTAGCTCCAGGCAGCTGTTAATGCAGGCACACAATGCCCACTTGACTTGTACCCACACAACAATCCCACTAGTGCTCTCAGGCATTTCAGGGGAGCATGCCACCAAAAAGGATGATCCACCCACTGGGAAAAGGCAACCCAGGGGTGGAAAGCATGGTTAGGTCTGAGTTCATGCAAAGCAGTGACAGGACAACTCATGGACACCTATTCAAGGAACAGGCCATGGGACAGTTGTGTAATTGTTTGGATGAAACGTGCAGGAGTCCAGCTCATTGACTGGCAAGCACTTCTGGCCAGAGCTGTACCTGTCCTGTCCAAATTAAAAGGAACAAACTCTTGCGTCATCTCAGCTAGGAAAATCCTCTAGTTTGAATATCAGCAGCCCCAAGCCTGGAACTGCCTCCCAGCAAGCCGGGTGCCTGACCTGCTCTCCATTCGCATCTGCCTCCACAGCTCCCTCCCCACATGCAAGACCTGGAAAAGCTAACCCCTGCCAACAAAAGCTGTAAGCACACCATCACAAAAAGGCTCTGGGGACTCTATTCTGTCACCCTGACCCCCACCCAGGAATCTCTTACTCCCTGCTGCTTCCCTTAGGGCTACTGGCCAAATAAAGTCCCAGCTGACACCATTCAAGATGGCCCAGTCTACCCTTGAACTGCATCACCATCCATCCACACATCAGGTAAAACTCAGGGCCATACAAACAGCATGATATTTGAGAAGAAACTCAGTCCCTTTTGTGATCAGCACAGTTTCAGAGTTTAGAGCACTGACAACATTCAACAACTAATTCTTAATACAGACATGAAACCACAAATCGAGTGGTAAGAAGGACAGAAGATAGGATATTTTATATATTTTTATTTTTCTCAGAATTTTAGCAAACATGTCTGTAGATCACTGGTGTTTTTCTTCCTATAGCTGTACCACCATACAATTATAAAATAGTACAGGTGACACTTTCCAAGCTGTGATCCAGGAGATGACATTTCATTTTCAAAAATTACCTAAGAAGTTAATTCCTAACAATTTAGAGACTAAAATTCATCTTTTAAGATTGTCATCAAAATGGACATTAAGATGTTTTCTGAATAGCTGAGCTAATTGATACATTCACAGCATAATGTTGGCATAGGTTTTCTTGTAAAACAGTCAAAGAATTAAAATGTATAAACACAATAAAGAAAACAATCAGGGCTTATTTTCCCTGTCCAAAGTGCAGGTGCTTGCATGTGTACATACACACACACACACACATCTATTTGTACTAACATGAGTAAACTTAGCAGACTTTGCCATAACTACATCAACTACCAGCAACAGCCATAGATATATAGATAAAAAGTATGTATTTTAATAGCTGTGCACACGTAATTTAACAGAAAAATAACCTAAGCCAAATAAACTTTGAATGAGAGTGTCTAGACAGACACGAAGATATATTTGTGCAACAAGTCGTTGTCTGTCACAAAGGCTGAAGGGAAGGCAGGGTCTCTTTGTTATCAGCCTTCAGGGAAAGATTAAGAGCAAGGGGAAAAGAGGCACTCCTGTGCTAATCTGAGCGTGATCTCCAGTGCCACGGCAGCCTTGTGAGCCTGCCGAGGCGGGAGCCCACGGAGCAGCCACCTGCACGTCCATCCCAGGGCAGAGCACGGGGAGCCTGCCAGGAGCCAGCACCCGGTGTGACCTTACCTGTTCCAGGTAGCGTTGGAGCAGGCCCGGCGCTGCTGGGTCCCCCGCTCATCCAAGGCTGCCTGCTCTCTCTTGCCCAGATCACTGAGGCTGGGCGAACTCATGAACTTCAACCTGCGAAGAGTCCTCATGGTCAAATGTGTGTTTGCGTGTGGCAGCTACAGATACACCATCCTGTTTACACACATACACACGCAGCTGGAGCAGCGGCAGCAGCAGCAGTGCGAGCAGTTCCCTCCGTTTGCTGTTCAAAAAAGAAACTTAAAAAAAAAAGAAGAGAGAACCAGTCTCTACGGAGCACACCTCTGCCAGCAAGAAAACAAACCTTTAATCAGATCAACTCTGACGTCATCAACTGTGGTTAATAATTTCTCCAGTCCTTTCAAAAAATAAGGCAAACTTCTGGCTGCTGCTACTGCACATTGAAGGGGCCCCTTGTAACCACAGCTGTCCCAAGAGTGAAGGCTTCCCTTCCCCGTGGCCCTGGGCACCACGTCCCGGGAATCTCGCTCAGCACTGCGGTGCTCCACCTGTCATGGGAACTGCCTGGCTCCTCCAGCAGCCTGGGGGAATCTTGCAGCATTTCTCAACCTCTACCCCCCCTCTTCCTGCACTCATAAATGGAAACGAAACTGGAGGGCAACGGACAGGAAAAAAAAAAAACAAAAAAACAACCAAAAACCCAAGTAGCCAATACTGACGCACTGAGACTTTACTGAGAAGTTTCATAATCGTCTGTGCCCTGCCATGTTACGACAATGAACACTCGCACTCTCACTCACACATCCACATCCACACCCTCAGAGGCTGCTCTGGCTCAAAGCCTCACACAAAGGATTCGCAACATAACCACACAATGAAAAGGGATGGTCTGGGCTTTAGCATTTGGGGGAATTTTTGGTGGCACACAGAAGAGCCGGATGCTTTGCCTGTCTCTGCCTTTTACTGGTTTTATTTTTAAATTGCAGTAACAGCTGCACCAAGTTTCTACAAAAGCCCCAGGTGTCTTATCTTCAAAGGAAAAATCTTTCTCTCTCTGACTGCAGCAGTGGAGCTGAAGGATTTGCTGCTACAAGACTCCACCCCATGCTTAGTTTGCTGTCACTCATTTGCAGTTGTTTTAAATCCAGGAGTGCCTGGCTAATCTTCTGGGATAGTTTGCAACAGACTGAGCCAGAACATAAGAACTGTTCTTCTGTTGCTGCAGCATTGATCTGCAAATAGTCTGGTAAAAGCCACAAAGACTCCTTGCAGAGTAACCTCGTGCTCACTGCAAAGGGGCTGCAATAGAAAAACTTATCCTTTCTCTTTTTTTCCTGTTTTCTACTTGCTCTTTTAATCTGTGATAGCCTGCTGTCTAGATTCAGGCTATAACCAGATTTGTTGGTGTCCAAATAACATGAGAAAGCTTACATTACAGGAAAACTCAATTTCTCACAGAGAGCTCTGCCCTATGCGCATCATATACTGACACATTTCAGTGAAAAAAACAATTCCTCTCACTATTCAGTCAAGGTCAGATAAGATTATAGCATAAAAAATATTTACTTCCAAAATTTGTATTGGGTGGTAGCTCCATGCGAACCAACTGCAGAACTACTCAGAGAAATAAATCTATTTTTACCTTGTGCCAATTTTAGCCATAGTGGTTTTATCCAGCTGCTTGAATTAGGATTGTATTAATTGCCCTTCCCACACCAAAATTCTCAAGTATACAAACAAACATCACAGTAGACAGCATAAAACATTTCACTTTGGAAGGGACCTGCAGCCCTACATCTAACCTAGGGACAAAGACATTACTATCCCCAGTCTCTTCCAGATGATTAAATCCTTCAAACAACAATCTATTATGTATATGGCAGCAAAAGGAAAACAAATACAACTATCTATATCTATCTCCACATTCTAAGGGATGAGATGTCTTCTACAGCATATAAATGAGGGAGCAAACACAGCTTTATCCAAATAGGATGAAGGGCACTCCATTTCTGTGGACAATACAGCTGGAGAGAGCAGGGGAACACAACCTAAGCTTCTGCTAAGGACTCAGATAAAATGATTGTCTGCCCTGTGAAGTGAAACAACCAGTTAGGTAAACAAGTGGCAATATAATTCCCTCTAATTTCATTTTCTACCTAGCTCAGTTGCTTTTCTGCTTCTCACTTTCTGTGATTTTGATAGGTTTTGCAAGATGTTATTATACTGGATTAAATCCTTGGATTTTTTTAACTCTTTGATTCCATCTGTATGGTGAAATACTACACCTGTAGAAGTCAATCTGTTTATATGCCACCCCATCAGTCTCAGTAACCAGTACTAGACTCAGTCAAAGCATGCACCAAAAACACAGGTGAGCCAGCATTCCAATCTCCTGAAAAATCTGTAACAGGAGACAGGCTTTCTCTACACTCCTTTCTCCTTTCTATGATTACACCCAACCAAATGTTGATTTATGATAAAATAATTTTCAACAAGGGCTACCTCCACCCATAATTGCAGAGTAATACTTCCTATTTATACCATGCTGTGAGTCCACAGACATGCTTGACTTCATGTCATTCATTAACTTGACCTAAGCAGTTCTGGAGTATAAAGGGAGAAGATAAAATCTGCACTTCAGCATTATGAGTGAAGAAGAGAGAGCTGGTGTGACTTGCCCAGGCCACCCCAAAAGCAGGTGGCAGAGACATCAGGAGAGCCTGGACCTCTGTTTCCCATTCCAGCAGAGGGATGAGTGGATGCTGCAGGGAACAGGCAGCTGGGGATTTCTGGGACCTGGGTGGCAATGCAGGAGAGAGAACTCCTGGGAAGGGCTTGTGCTGCAGCTGTGCTCCTGCAGCCCCTGGTGAAGTGCTGCCAATCCAGCACTGCTCCCAGAGTGGCTCAGCAGCACAGAGTGCTTGCCACTGGCCATGGAGAGGGATGAGAGCACTGGCAGACTTACTGGAGGGAGGAGACCACTGGGAGGAGACCTCCCAAAGGCTCAATAAGGACCACTACAAGCTTCTTAAATAGAACAACTGCACTCAGCACAATCACAGAGCTGAGACTGTAAATACTGATAGGTTAATTCATTTAAACCCAGCATGCTGTACACGGTACTAATACCACTATTCAGCCCACACAAACCCTGCAGCTCAAAGGTTAAGTAGTTTAATCAGAGCCATACAAGCACCTCAGTGAGGAAGGCACTGCCAGCCCTAGCTCCTTCTCTTCCCCTCCAACATTTCTCCTTGTAAAAACAGGCCTGTCTCTACTAGAAAGAATTCTTTGATCTGTGGGGCCCACATTACGCGAGTGACTGCACAGCAAGCCCCAGAGTGCCAGAGTCATAGGGGAATTTCTGCTTACCTGGACTTACTTCTAACTCAAGGCCTAAAACAACATAAAGGTGAATAAATACAAGCTGGAAGTTGAAGAGGATCTATGCTTTCACTAAAAAACCAGGTTAACATACAGATCCAGGACCTTGTATCAACACCTGCTTTTAAAATCACAAGGGTTACTCCACAGTCACCTCCTGATACATTAGTTATGTCTGCAACATTCTTGCTGGGACCTGTGGTTTAAAGAGTGTTTTGCTCTGCCTAGAAAACATCAGAAAAAAATAAATCCAGGCAGTCCTCCCCAAGCATACACTTGGTTTCAAAATAATGAGATTTGCTGAAAAAAAAAAAGAACCTTGCATTTTATTTACTTAATGTTATGTTAATTTTTACAGTTTAATTGTACCATCTACTTACAAGTTTCTTTTTGACCATGACAAGAGGGGGAAAAGAAGCAAAAGGTAATGTTCACAATGGGAAACATTAAGAAATTCACAATATATGAAATTCATAATAAAGCCATGACTGCTTTGGGTAAACATGTTTTAGACTACATCATTCTGCTACTGCAATGACAGGTGAGCACTGCAGTGGTATTGGTACCAGTGGGAGCATAGAGACAGTAAGAGAATTTGCCATCTCAGCTTTACTTACCACTCAGAGCTTTGCCATGAAACAAAACAACCCAAAAAATAAAAAATTTAATTAGAAAAGAAAAAAAGTAGCCCACTACTTCACTTTATCTATCTCTTTTAGAGAAGAGAGCAGAACTTCCTATAGTGATGCTGAGTGTTGTACACTTTGCAACCAAAGAAGAGAATGGGAAAGTGTCTCTGCGGCAGAAAGGAGTTAAAAAATCTCCCTAGAAAAAGGCATTTGTGTTTTTCATAAACTACACCACAAAACTTAAGGCATGCCTTGACACATGCCAAAGCTCAGGAATTAGTCTTCTGACAGAACAGCACAGCCTTCTTAAAGGCACAGCACATCCTGCCATGCAGGCAAAGGAGAGGAGAAGCAGAAAGGAAGGAGATGCAACCATCAGGAAAAAATAAAAAGAGCCAGGAGGAAATGAAGTTGTAAACCTTATGACTCATCAACTCCTTTGCTACATAAAGCACCTTTATCATCAGAAAACAAAGAATAAAGAGAGTAAAGAAAGTATTAAACCAAACAGGGTGTATTTACACCCTTCCTCCTCCATCCCACTCTTCAACCTCTGGAGATAAAGGCATTCTCAAGGACATCTTCTCGTTTATTGAGGTTAGTCCTAGGACAGCCTTGGTTTTGCTAGTCCTTTATCTGACCTCTGCCCTCACCACAGCCAAGCACTGATTTGTAAGAGAGGACTTGGCCTTACTTAGACACCTTCCCAACCTTTGGAACAGCTCCTGTACTTCTGCATCCTGTGACCAACCATGCCTGCATGACCAGAGCCACCTCCCTTTGGACAGAGTTGGGCTTTCTGCCCCTTCACCTCCACGTGGGATTCACACATGGCATTTGTCTTTTAGGTTGTGACAAGGAAATGCTCGTGACAGTATCTCCTTCCTAAGCAATCACAAGGTGACACCCAAGAAGAGCCTTTTGACCAGGGCTAGAAAGGGATGCTCTGCCCTGTAGCTGCTTCTGCAGTTAACAGTCCATCCTGCAAAGCTTCACACCTGACCTTCAGGCAACCCACGGCTGCTGCAGTTCCACTGCCTGCCTCAGAGATACACTGGCTTCCACCAGGCATGGCCATCCATGCCATGGCAACCTGCAGACAATCAGGGCCCATTGCCTGGACCTTCCCTTCCAGGAGTTTTTAAGTGTAAGGCAGAGCAGTATGAATGTGCCAAGGAGCTTTTCTCAGCAGAGAGGCCTGCAGATCTGAGCAAAGAACCATCCAGACTGCAGCAACTATCCAATTCTAGTTTCTTTTCCCAGTCTGCTGATGGATGACATTTATTACCTGTACACTGAGCTCCTCAGCCTCCCCACCTTGCTCCCTTCCTGCTTCTCCTTCACCCTTTGCTTTTGTACTCCCTCTTCATTTTTTGTCTTTCTTGGCTAGCTAATTCTACCTCAGGCAGTTTTTAAATATAAAGGGAAAGGAAAATAGTTGGTTGGTACTAACACAGTATTTGCAAACCACTCTTCAGCTGCCTCTCAGGGAACCAAGGCTTCAGTATGCCTGTTTGGACTGTGAGCTCTTCTTTACCCTTTTCACTTTGGAGGTTCACTCTGTTCTTCAGCCAGCAAAACAGGGCTCTGAGCTCAGATATAGACCCCAGTTCCCAGCATAATCTAACACAGGTCATGAACTGAGCAATACCTGCTGAAAGCATCCATGAAATCCCACCCCCTTTGTCAGCAGATTTTGGTTTTACAGAGCATAGCAATACAAGCAGTTCTTAAAATACAGCAGACAGCTAAATTTTTTTGTTTGTTTGTTTGTTTTTGTTTTTTTTTGTTGTTTTTTTTTTGTCTTGTTCTTCAGGAAAAAGGCACTAGGAGAGATTTAGGACAGGAATAGGCCTGTTACACCCCCATGGAAAATATCAAGCTTTCCCTGATAAATCAATTCTCCTGGCTTGTAGCATTGCTCCTAGTTATCTCTGTAAAGGTTCTAGGAATTAAAGACAGTGCAGTGGTCCAAAAAATGGAATAGTTCTGCTGGAGGAAGTGAGGACCAATGCTCTGGATTATATGATCTCTGTCATTACCACCTTCTACTCACATGCCCCTGGAAAGGAGATGGGGTTCTGAGTGCCAAATGTACCTGTTTCAGGTGTTACTGTTGCCCATCCAGTGAATTAACAGCCCATTGTAACCAGCATACACTCCACCACAAGCTCAAAACTTTGCTCTTAAATGGAAGTCAGACCTTAAATTTTGATTAGAAAGTAAGGTCTCTAGAGTTCTGATCAATAAGTAAATCAAACATTTAAGATACTTTTTGTTCTTATTACAAGATCATGAGATAGTGGGAAATTAATCTTACAAAGTATCTGAGCTCATAATACACATGATTTTTCGCCTTCCTGAGCTCTATGTGAGTTCTTTCCTAAACTGCCTATCTTGCATAATTTTAATTGGCTCCCAGAACACCATGACCTTGATGCAGCAGCTACAGTATCTCAGTGCTGTCTTCTACAGTTATATATGGTACCAAATCTGTGAACCCTGAGAGATCAGAAGTGTGTGCTGCACACTGCTATTTTTCTTATATCCAAACATTTCTGATTCAAGGTCTTCCAAGAAGGCTCTGATTGTCTTGGAAGGTCACCAAGATAAAGAATCCACTTCAGCAACTCACAGAGTTTCTAATGAACTGCACTGGTGGGCAGCTGTTAGTTACAAGTAATATCCTGTCTTTCTCTCAAAGGCATTGTATCACTTGTGAAATGTTCTCTGAGCATGGCTAGAAACATGAACTGTGCCTTGTGATTACTGACCCCTCCTGTACCTAAACCAGCGAGGTTATTTCAGACCCCAGCAATGCAAGAGCCAGCTCTGCAAACTGGGGGAATCTTTGACTCTGGTGGTACTACACTGCTGTTATTTGTGTGGTACTATAATCTTTGGAACAAATCCTGTAGTCCTGCAAGAATCAACAAAAGCCTGGTGTTCAACATAAATGGATTCTTTCAGAAAATTCATCATTCTCCCTTTGCCTCACAAGGATATCTTTCTGAATGGAAAAATCGCCAGAGAGATTTAAAAGACAATCAAAAATTGCAACATCTATCTGTGCACTAGGTCTCTGCAGCACTCTGTGTGATGGAACTGCCATGGGAACTTAAATATGGGGACTTCTTGCCATCCTTCACACCTTCTCATGCTGAGACAGTCCCTGCAGACTGAGATATTGGGCAGTGGTAATAGCCAGAGCAGAAAAAGCCTTAATTGTACAAATTATTTTACACTTGTACCTTTAAATCTTTCTTCATTTTACCAGGTCAGCAGGTCCAGTACTACGACCTCTCAAGTACGTATCACATTCTGAGTGTTGTCTCAGGATGCTCTGGGAAATAATTTATCTCAAAGGGCAGAGTGGTGGAATTTTTTAGACACCACAGCAAGGTATGGAAAAACTCCTCGCTGTCACTGCAGCACATTAGCCAGTCTCAGCCTTCAATCAGAGACACCAGGAAGAATATTGATCATTGAAAATGTGTTTTCATTNTATCTTGTTATCGACAAGGTAAAGCACACTCTATTACATTTCTTTACAGAAAATATTTTTTCCCCACAAGGGTAGCAACAACTAGATACTTAATTGAGGTACTGCTCCTCCTCTAAAGTCAGGATCAAACCAGCCTCCTCAAGGTACTGGGGAATGCAGTGGAAGAACAGAGGCATCATTCAGAAGATCTCTGTGTCTTCATCTGTGTTATGGTATGCCCCTTGTCTCTCTCTTCTGATGAGTCCTGCCATTATATTCACCAGGCTCCATTTCAGCATTTTAAATTATCTCTTCTCCAAACTTGGGCTACAGTAACTTTACATTCCAGCTCAAGCTCTCTAAAGGCAAGCTCTTTTTTTTTTCTTTTTTTTGGGTGCCCCTCAGCAAACTGCTGGAACCATAAACATTTTAGGCTTCGTGGCACTGGGAGCTCTGAGCCATCCACGGTTTTCCAGGCTGGCTGCTCTAGGGCCAGCAGTTTTAAAGACCACTCAGACTGAGCTACCACACTCTGAAACAGAAAAGCTGAAGGACTTAACTTGAGCAAGGCTCCCAGATGCTCTGCTGGGATCCTGGTACAAAAAGCAATGTTTCTAGAACGCACAACTGCTTCATATAGACAGCTAGAGGCCAGGGAGTCCTAGATTTGCAGCCAGCACTTATGTGAACTGCTTCCTGTGGAGCATGCTCCATTTTGGGAATATCATCGGAAAAAAGAAATAAACTGAAAACCTTTAATGAGTGGCGAAGCCTGGAGTGTGGTAATCTCCACATTCAAATCTCTGGTTCAAGTCCTTTTGAGATACTTTGGTCTCTATAAAGAGGTTTTACACCAAACTTCATCAATTTGACATCTTCACGGTGAGGGGAGGATCACAGGAGGATGGACAAAGCTTGGTTGGTCCTGTGGAAAAACTGCAGCCTTTGCTCACCCTGACTCTTAAAATCTGGCAGAACCATTTGTGTCAACCTACTTTTTCTAAAATTTCATTTCAGGCCCATCTGTGCGAGGTTGGAACACAATGACACCTGAGGTGATGAGGCCACCTGGAAGGGCAGCTGGGCTGGGGCTGGGTCCCCTCAGGTGAGTGAGGAGGGAGCCCTGAAAACAGCCATGTAAAACACAAGAAACCCCAATAAAACATGCACCTGTCAGTGAACAGGAGCTCCCTAGGACATTGCTTCTAACTACATTTTAACTCTTTGGTAAGCCCCTCATAGGGCAAAACAGCTTAACTTCCACAAAGGTTTATAAATCAATGGCTGCTCATCACACGTGGGTTTTTTAATACAAGATGCCCCTCCTTGGGTTTGCCAGCTGGAATGGAAGGGACAGTGATGGCAGGGCAAACACAACAGGAATCCCTGATAACTTCCTCCCCCAGACAGCTTGAGGGAGCAGCCCAGTGCCATCCCCTCTTTAGGACAAAAATCTGGGGCCAGCACCCCTCCTGGGTGTGAGATGCTTCCCACAGGACACTCTGTGACCCTGGCAAACAAACAGAACCTCCTTGCCTGGCACTTTTGCTCTGTCCACCACATTTGGAACACGGGGTTTCTCCACCCACACTCCTCGTACATACCCGAACAGTGGTTGCATCACTCTGAGTCTTCCAGTTTTGCTGCATCTTTAAAGCTTTAGTCCCTGCTGTGATACTTTTGTGCTTTCAAATTGTGGGGGCATCAGTCAAAAGATAGAAAAGGGGGGAAAAAATGTTTCTTTTTTTCTCCCCTCTGCCTCAGAATGGTCAGAATTGGAATTAATTTTATCCCGTGTAATTAACTGGAATTAATTTAAACCCGTGTAATGTTTTGGCTTGGTTCATATTTTTTCCAAGTGAGTTCATGCATTTCTACTCACAGAAACAAAAGGTCAGGAAACCAGACAATTCTCTCTCTCCTAAAAGGGGTGAATCCCTTCTAAGGAGTGAATCACCAGTGTATGGAAAGAAAACAAAATGCAAAAATACCTTCTGTGGGATTGTAATCATGGCTGCGTGGAATTACAAAATGGACAAAGGGACTTTGGATGCCATTTGTTTGCATCAATTTTTAGGTCATCTGTTTAATTTGATTGATGAACACAGGGGGAAGGAATGAACCCAAAACTTTTGTCTTCTTGCTAAAAATACATAAAAGTCTTGCTTTCTGCAATGCTCATCTTTGCAGCACAAACATTTGAGCAGACTGGAGGAGTCAGAGAGGAGGACAGGGAAAGGACTCAAATCACTCTTTTGTAAAATAAATCTAAAATGATCCTGGTCCTCACCTAATCCTCCACATGTTAAAACGGAGATATGTACATGTATATATGTGTATGTCATTATATTGATTTTATTAGTTATCTGTTACATAGACTAATTCCAAGAGAAAGGTTTGGATCTGGATTTGGACTCTCTGAGGAAAGAGAGTATCCAGAATTGAACATTTGATTACAGCTGTGATAAAGATAATT
>VZUA01067795.1:2239-17223 GCA_013401035.1 Horornis vulcanius
AAGAAAAGCAACATGTGCTGAAAAACAGCATGTGTTTCTCATAGAGACTGCAGGTGGAGGCAAATTCATCCCTGGCACAAACACAGAGACCACTGAAGGCAATGCAGTGCATCTGTTCACACCAGCTATGAATCTGAACAAGATTTCCCTACAACTACTACCTGTGGAGATAATGCTGGATACAAAACTGAAGCAAATTTAAGAGCCTGCAGCCTCTTAGAGTTTAGAGAACCAAATTTTTGCAGTCAGAGAAAAACTATGCATTGTGAGTTTCCAGGTTCCCAGGAAGCCATGCAGTGCCTACTGACAGGCTGCCATAAAATACTTAATGGCTGTTTAATAGCTCAGATACAGAAAAGATGCTCCATTTTGTCTGCTGCTCTATGGAAATTTACTGAGACCACACACAATGTGCAGAGCTGTCACATAAGAAAAGGCTTCCATTGTTTTCCTTTGGTCCCACCCAGAAAAGGCAGTTAAAAATACAATTTTATACTTAACAGTAAGAAGTACACCCCCTAGAGAATGGGAAATTACCCCAGTTAGAGAGGTTAGACACTGCTCTAAACAAGAGGTGGCACTGAACACACATCATCTCTATCTGTGGGGTACTGAGCCTCTTCTACAGTGCAGCACACGCACATCCAGATCCGCCTTCCTCTCATCTCCAGCGAGGAGCAAGACACACCTGCACTGCTGGATAATGGTGTCTGTGCTCATCCAGCCACCAAAACTCTTATTTCCATTGCTCAGGAATAGATCAAATATGGGAAAAAATGTTCTCTGGTTTCTTCTCAGCAAGAGGAAGAGGAGATTTGCTCCAAAATATGCCAGTATATTTTTCAAATAATATTTTAAAAGTCTTCTTAGAAACAGGACATTGATTTACAGATGATCAACCACTTCTCTGCACTCTATAATATCTTCTTATAGGAAGAATTCTTATTAGGAGTGAACTAAAGAGGGGATTGTGGCCTGAAGAGTGCTTTGATCTTCTTTCAGCACTACAGACATTGATGAGAAAATGTGCTGACATCTCTGGCTGTGTAGGCTCAGAAGTGCAACAGCAAAAAGAGATTGAACACACAGCAATTAGAAGATATGTTTGGTAATGCTTTTCTCCTAGTCAGTCATTGCCAGGAAAGACAATTGTTGTATTTGATAACTACCCTTTGTATCTTCAGTTCTAGCCCAGCAAGCATTACTAACGTTATCTTTCATATTCCTACCAGTGACCTTCTCTTCAATCCATAAAATTCAACAGGAAGGAAGACAGGGTCTTGATAAGCATTGCCTGAGTTACACCTTATGAAATGCAGAATTCAAGCTATTTTCATGCTATGACAAGGTGCATGACCCACAAAACATTTAATGAATATTTATACATAGAAATTTGGTTAGTCATTAACTGAATTCCAGCCTGATTGAGCTCCAGGACTGGGAATATTTCCAGAAAGCATGTTTTACGTCCAGACTACCAAATAATTTTTGAAACTAAAGGTTGGAAGAGAAACAGAATTATAACCAATATCAATTCATTTTTACTTGCCAAAATGAAGACAAAAACAAAGAAGCAATCTTGAATGAACATGTGTAAATAATCATGCTTGCAGCCTTTTTAAATGCTAGAAAGGGTAAAATGCATGGACAGAAATATTCCTCAGTGGATCACTTGGTTCATTCTCTGTGTCACCCTCCTGTTCCTAACTCCTGATGCCATACACCTGTCCTACATGAGTGGTGACATTCTTTGGCAGTTTGATTACAAGATGCTACTGGAAGCCATTCCTATGATGCTAGTTGCTACTCCCTAGGGTCTAGGCTAGAGAAAAGCAATACCACCCACAAAATCAGAAACTTCTCAAGAGGAAGGCAGTGTGACTCCCTGGGCCAGCAAATGAACCCAAGCTTCCTCTCAGACCTGCACACATGACAGACACATAGGGAGAAGCAGTGATGACAAGAAAGGAGCACAAGGAATACCCACTAGGTGAGAAATTCCCCTTGATTCCCACAAGCCACCTGCAGTAGCAAAGGCCACTGGCTTACTGAGCCAAATAGGCCCTACCTCTTCTTTTGCATATGAAAAGCTGACACTGAGATTCAAACAATGCAACAAAAAAAAACCTGCAAAGCAACCTTAGAACACAGGAGAAATCTCATGACAAACATGCATGTTTATTGTGACACAGATTTCCAAGAAAGTAAATTCCATACAATGGACAGCAAGATAATTTTCTCTACAGCGTTGCATTACAGCAGCAATGTTCCTATCCTTGGAACAAATATGAAATGCTCTCACATGCTTTGAAACATTAAAAAAATCTCTGAACAGCCACAGAAAACAAAACCCTAACGTGCTGAACTTCAAACTTTATGATCTTTCAGCCACCTGGGTCCTATTTCAGCAGGCCCTATTTCCTTTGAAACCTATTTGTCAAACAGAGTGTAGCTACCAGGTGGAAGGTCAGATAAGGTGTCACTGAACCTCAGGCAGCTTTTGCCGTGGCTCAAGAGGGCTGCATCGACCCCAGCAGACTGTTTTCCTCCTTACCCACATCTGCCTCAGGCCCAGACAGACAAACTGCTTTCAAGCATCCTCTCATTAAGCACGACTCAGACCACCACTTACTTGTAGGGGATGTGTTTGCTTCCATTGACAAGGGCGAGGATGACATTGCCCAGGGCTGGCAAGGACAGACAGAGGCCAGAGCTTCCCTCGCGGTTTTTGCTGAGCACTTTCACGCAGCTGCCCAGGTCAATAAGGTGCAAGCGGCTCCGACCTCCAGACACTGCCATAAACAAAGAAAGCAGACAGTTAGTGTGGGCCTCCAAAGGCAGCTTCCCAAGAAAGCAGAAGACCCGCCATGACTTGTGAAGAGGAAACAACCCAGGAGCCTTCCCTAATTCCTGTTAGCAGACACAGCTGTAGGGGTCCTGCTAACACACTGTCAGCCTTTATGGATGTACATTGCTGTACATTGCTGTCTACTCCAGACCTGCTTAAAAATTGCTGAGTACTCACTCACTCCTGTAGGTTTAACTCTGTGAGAGACACCAATGTGACTCTATTTTTTTACATATAGCTCTATTAGTCTGTACCTGAGCTGGCTCTCTTTCTGTCTCTGTCACTACCGTTTCTCTGTCTGGAAAACTACAGGCTGGGAATTCCTGCTTAGTGAGCAAGGATACTTCTCTTATTTTTCCCATCCTGAATACCGTATCTTTAGAAGACACTGTGGCATCTGTGGGATGTTCAACCTTTTTTCAAGTCTATAAATTTTCACAGTATCATTTCAGCTAAGAAAAGTTTGTCAAGACAGGGGTGATGGATTGTGGAGTACCACATCTGTTCTAAGAACAATTTCTGTAAAACCAGCAATAGATCCTTATGTTTTTTCTTGTTTACTCTGCATCAACACAGAGTAAAAAGATGCTACCATTGAAACACCAAGATTAATAGACATTTGCTCTCTTTAAAAGTCTATGATTCCTTATGAATCCAGGATGGGAGCTATGTAGGCTTCACAGAAGTCATTCTAGCTCTCTACTACCTCGAGACAATTTCCTAGCTGAGTTTTTTGCATCTGATCTTGGACCACACCTCCACATTCTCAAGAGTTAGTTTAAAAGCAGCCTGTAGGAAAAGGCAGAGCTACTTCTAGGATCCTAACTCAATAGGTACAGAACAGAACGAACAGAATCACTAGGTTGGAAGAGAGGGGTAATAGCAACCTATGAGGACACAAACACACCTTAAACAGCAGCAGAAATACTTTCACATCTGAGTTTACTTCTGTGCAAGTTAATTCACAGCCATTTTGACACAGGATCTCAACTTGCACATTTGGTAAGAAAAAAGAGAGAGGATGAACAAAGACAGAAGACCTCCTATACGATTTGTGAATAATATTCCAAAAATGTATCGAGTGTATCTGTCAACAATTGTTAAAATACAGTGACTTCTGCTGCTTTGAAGTCCTGTTAGTTCTTCAGCTCTGTCAGGTGTTAGGCAACACTGGACTTCCATGTATTCCTCTCACCAGAAAGTATCCACAGACACCATGGGCTCCTGCACTGACTGCAGAAAATTAGGCTGCCTTGGGGAACCGGTAAGGCATCTGCACCTCTGAACTGATCATGGAGGACCTTTGTCTCCCCTCTAAGAGTCCTTAAAACCCTTAAAGAGTCACTGTGTCCTCTAGCACTGCTCTCCCCAGAAGGCTGGAATTACTTACTTGAGTGTCTCCCAATCATTTATTTAGAAAAAAAAGAAATGCATTTAGTTGCTACTGCAAATGACTGTAGGTGACTTTGCTGAATCATATATAATAAATATTTCTGTTGGTGAGATTACCAGATGTCAGGGAAACAAAAGAAAATGGAAGAAATCACTGCCTTTCAAAAGCTGTCATATAGTTTCCACATATACTCCTATTACACAACTTGAGGAAATCCAGAATAACTTACAGGTTGTTTCTTCTTTTACTTAATTTACATGTTGAAATATTTTTTTAAAATTTGTAAATCCACTTGATTAAAATTATTTGTTAGGCAAGTTGTCCACTAATGTGCCTGCCTACTAGAAAGAAAAGAAGTAAAACATCTTAACACATGTGTTTTTTGTCTATAGTCACAGAAATTTTGCAGAGTTGACAGCTGAAAAATGACAGTGATCCAGTTCTGCCACAATGTCATTTATTTCAATGGTGCTAAGCCTGCTTCATGACATTCCTGGTAATGAATCTAACAAGGAGGTAAGTACAGTACCAATGCCTTATTCTAACAGTCATTTTTTACCAAAATCACACATTAGCCAGCCCTTTAATCTCTTATCCTTTAGAAGCTGGATTTCTTTTTTTCCCCCCTTTCTTCCTATCCTTTTTTAATCCTGTTACTGGAATCTAAATATCTCTACTATCTTCATGTTTTTTTCAGAGAAGTCCTTCATTACAGCAGGAGACAGTGATAATCACTAGGCGCCCTTTCTGAGCAGCTGGAATTCCCCCTCATTCAATTATCGGCGGGATCTGACCCTGCCTAGCTTGTAAGGCCACTCAGATATGGGAACTTGAAGACAAGAGTAAGGTATGACCACAAGACAAAGATATCACTAGAGGCAGCAGGCAAAGCATGCTGTATTCTAATCCAACAGGATCATGCCTTCTTCTTCTGAAATTATGGCCATAAGAAAATAATATTTTCCCTTTTATTAATGGTATTTAAAAGTAGTAGAAAAGGACTGTGTGTACATGTGCTTTCATACAGTAAAAACTATGGAGCATTAAATAATTGCAATAATTATTCCCTCAAAATCAGCCATTTTATTCCTATAAACCAGTCTGTTTGAGTATTCACTGTCTTCCTTTCCACCGCAGGGTGGTTAATTAATAAATCTTTAGTTACTTGAGATTTCTGACTACCAATTCCACAGGGGTTATTACTTAAATACATGAAAGCCGCATTTCAATTTAGAGCAACTTTCTGTTTTTTTCTCCTATAAGTACAGTCAATGCAAATTTTCTTCTTTTAAACATTAGACATTAATACTGCAGTGGTGATCACCCACTACATATCATGCCTTGCAATCTATTCCTTATTACCAATAACCTATGCAGAGCCAGGGCCTGAAGCATATGCTGTTTCTGCAGAATTGCTTAAGCCAATGAATTTAAAGAAGCAAAGGTCTCTGCTGTCTTTCAAGCAAACATTTTTCTCTGTAAAAAAAAAAAGATTATTAAAAAAAAATTTAATGTCAAAGTTTTCTTTTTCAGCAGGGTGCTTCCTATACTATACAAGCCTTTTGTCATTGGAATTTACCTACAAAACCCACCTCTCTGTATATCTTCAGTCATAAACAATTTGGGAGACTTGAAACAGCAGAAAAATATAATAAAAAAAGAGTGGCGTGAGAAAAAACAAAACTTTGAAAATTACAGAAACGTAAAAGTAGACATGGAAGCACCTTTTCCTCATTTAAAAGTGGGATATGAAAGTAAAGGCATGAGCCAGAGAAAGCAGACATGGCAAAGAGAGGGAACAAGCCTATCTGAAAAACCCAGACCCTTTACAAAGAACCACGAGAGTTGTTTGCACATATAGTTGGGCTAGCAACCAAAAATGTCATCTATCTCCAAGAAGGGGTATAGCGTATGGGTTGTCAACATCAGCTTCCCAGTATATGGATTGCCAGCATCAGCTTCCACACACACTGCCCTATTTAGGTGCGAAAGAGGAACAGTTAACATAAGGGTGGCAAGGAATTCCAGTCACCACAATATTTTAATCCATGACCTCAATGCTATCTGTAAAGATAATAAAGGCCAATTTGAAAAACCCCTTGTTTTTCAGATACAGAAGCCCACACAGGGCTGAGAACTCCCAGTGTCTCCACAAGAGCAACTAAACTGATGTAACAAGTGATAGTAATAATTCCCAGTGGCCTTTAACAGCATTTGGTGGGTCTTCACCAGGAACATGGACAGCCTGGTTGTATGAAAGGCCCCACTCCACTGAATGGAGAACTCTGCTGATTTTCACCACTGAAGAATACTGTCTGAAGGCCCAGTCTCCAGGCAGGCTTGAAGGAGACAGAGAAGAGCAAGAGGACAGCTTGCTTACTTCCGCCTTTGCCGCTCTTCTCCATGCGGTACTGGTAGATGTGCAGCGTGAAGAGCATGTGTGAGTTGCGGTGATCCTCCTCAGCGCAGTCCCGCTGGCTGCTGCGGCGCGAGGCGATGGCGGCGTCCAGGAAGAAGGCGGCCTTCTCTGCCGTAGGGGCACGGAGCTCGCTCTGGTTCTGAAGCTGCAGGGAACAGCAGGGAGAAATGGCTGAGGAATTCCCACACGGGTAAACACCACCGGACAACTTCCCGCAATCAACATACGGTGTGGATGCACTGGCTTCTACTGGGACTGAAAAGGAATGGAATTCCCAGTGGAATGAGAGCCTCCGGACACGGGCAGTAGCATGCCCTCCAGGAGCCCTCATGGCTAGAAGTGGGAAAAAAAATAGCAGA
Source organism: Horornis vulcanius (assembly GCA_013401035.1). Classification (NCBI taxonomy): domain Eukaryota; kingdom Metazoa; phylum Chordata; class Aves; order Passeriformes; family Scotocercidae; genus Horornis; species Horornis vulcanius. The sequence goes on from VZUA01067795.1 coordinate 9,259, forward strand.
AGACATGTCAATCCCAAGCTCAACAGCTGGTGGATAACAGCAGTGACAGGGCTACTTGTTGCCCTTCAGAAAGTGTTAGAAGGAAGCAGGTAAATTACAAAAATAACAGGATTGAAGCTTGTGTTCTGCCTCACAGCATGTGAGGAGCAGCCCAGAAGAGAAGCCTTTTCTTTGTCCCTTCATACCACAAGTTTATTATGCACCTGCTCACAAGCTAGGGCAATCCATTAAATGGAACAAGGTAGGTAATGTACAAACATTCATATTTGCTGGACCTTAATCCCTGTCACCAGCCTGCTCTTAACTCTCCTAAGTGACAGCATAGAGGGCAGATATTATTAAGCCCTCCTAACATTAGGAATGCATGCATGTTTCATGGCACCTAAGACTAGTTTGTCTGTGCAAGGGACACGTGACTGTGCAATCTGACAGCACTCGTTTTGGCAGCACACAGAACTGGCCCACAGCCCATAGGATAGATTTGTCTTGTCTGGCATAAAAACAGCAAGAGCTCCCTGGTCATGGGGTTTGTTCCCCTGCTATATATATAATATATCTGACAGTTAAGTTCTCCAAAAGACAGTACTTCTGTTTTCTCCTTGCAACCATTAATTAGCCTGAGGAGGGATAAAGCTGAGGCTGTGCGTAGGATTCGGTGACACAGCTGAAGGCTAAGCTCTCTCAGGAAACAGGGAGGGGGACAGGAAGGAGTTAACAAGGCCAGCAGAAGGCAGGCCAGTCTGTGGGCTGATCTCACTAATGTAAGCAACAAGAAAATGTGCATACTTGGAAAGGTCCAGTGACAGACAGTATGACATATGGTGATCACTCGTTTGCTATACACACTGCTGATTCTGCATATCTGCATGGCTATAATATAATATTCCCCCTTCGTCTGAGGATTTGGAGAATTCAGGTGTATGACACATTACTTCAAAATGTCTTGTAAGCACACATAAAAAGGCTTCTTTCCTTGCAATTTAATTCAGTCTTTCACACTGCAGAGATACATAGGTGCCTCATGGAGCTACCTCTTCTTCACTGATCTAAAATAATTCATTTTGTAATAGCTGTACTGTCTGTATCTATATGTAAATAAGCCACCATAATGGAATATTTATTATTATTGCTATTGTGCTAAAATACCTTAGTAAAGAACTAAGCTCTAAGGAGATGCTGGTTGTGACACAGTTATGTAACACATACAATGTACAATGTACAAATTCTTAACTGAGCCATCCATCACCCCAACAGGAACTGTGCAGCCTCAAGTCTCTCATATTTACTAGACTGCACCAGTTACTGGATACCAGAGGGTGAGATCTCTTGTGATACAGTAGGTATTTCATAAAACCCTAAAGTCTGGAGTTAAGTGAAAATGCGAACCCTAATTGTTATTTAAAATCACAACTTTATAGTCCTTAGGCAGAAAGCAAAAGAATGGAAAATATGACCAAGTATGCCTAAAAAGTTTAAACCACAAAGAGATAAGACACAAAATTTATTACTTGCTGTTTTAAATCTCACAGTTCATGACTTGTGTAGATGTGAGTCATGATCTTGGAGCTGGATACAGGGTACATGACCCTGTAGGTCTGTTCCCTTCTCCCTCCATTCCCCATCCTGGAATAAGCAGGGCTCTTCAGGTTCTTGAGAGAAGCAGCCTTTGCATTTCAGATTGAAAGAAGGTTTTCAAGATCCATCACCTTCTTTTGCTCCCTCTTCATCTACTCATACAGAAAGCAGATTTACTCCCTCACAAACAGCAAAATGAAATAATATGTCCCTTTTCCCCTCAAACCAGGGGGGAAAAAAAATAGGGCTGCTGAGAATTTCTCATAGTAACCCAGATAATAGATGAGCCAATTACTCAATCCTGCTAAAACTCCAAACCTGAGAAGAGTTTGAGTTTTTCTTGACTTGCCCAACTGAGGAATTTAGTTCTTGGCAGCAATTAATAAGTAGCAATTAATGCTCCTTACAACACTGCTAATGCAAATGCTATAAATAATGTAGTTTATAGAGAAATAAACAACCATATTAATGGCCTACAGCAATTTGTGCAGTACTGTAAATATTTTAGCTTGTTGTTTTACAAAAGAGAGATCACACTTTTGTTCCTTTTTTTTTTTTTTAAGAGCTAGGCGCATTTTTGTTTTCACTGAATGTTTTCACATTTTATTGCAAACACAACCCCTTACTCAATATCAGTTATACCAAAGGTACAAATATTTAGGCCAGGAGAGCAGATGGCTCTGCAGCTGCAGGTCATAAAGTTCTTGGATGTTTTAAAGTAAACACTTCTAAGTCTATAAACTTTATGCTCTGAGTAGTTCTTGAATTTGAACCATCTCAATAGCTCCAGAAACAAATAAACAAAAAAACCCAAAGAACCCAAAAAACCCAAAAAAACAAAAAAACAAACAAACAAAAAAAAAAAAACACCAAAAAAACCCCAAACAACAACGACAAAGTCATGTTACTTGTTTCAATGTAAAATTAATCTTGGATTCACCTGCATGCCACAAATGGGGTCTTCACAAAGGTAGACACCTGGGGACTGGCCATCTTGCAGGCTGCCTGTAGCCACTTCTGACAACAGGTCTCTCAGATTTTCTTCTTTCCCCCACACTTCCACTGCAGAAATGCGGACCGAGAAGCGCGCTCCTGTCTTCTCTTTGCGTTCATTAATCAACTTGAATAGCCACGAGATGGCACAAGGAATTATTCCAAGGTTTTGCATGGAATCATCCTTCCCAATCATGGTGTATGACTTCCCTGTCAGGAATGGGGGCATGAAGAAAACATAACATCATTCCCAGGACCATGACAGCCTTCTGCCAAGAGAGATTATCCCGCATAGCCTCATGAAAACAACTTCATTACAACAAGGACAGTCAGCAATGGGAAAATACAGGCAGGTAGACAAAGAGGATGAAATCTTATTTCAAAATAAGAAATTTTCTTCTTTCAAAAATCATTACCACATGCATTCCCTTGACAGCTCCCATTCCCAAGGCAAGTTGCTGCAGGCCCCCACCTTGCAATGATGCAGCCTCTATGTGATTGAATCATGGAGGGAATTGAGCAGTTCAGGAGTGCCATAGTCTCTAAAAACCCATACTTTGAATACTGTAAGTGTGGTATTCTTTAATATCATTTTACTTCAAAGCACTTGATTGTATTTAAATCTTGGAGCTGAGATTGACATAAACCTGGACCCAGAATCACACAGACGCAACGTCACTCAAAAAAAAAAAAAAAAAAAAAAAAAAAANAACCAGGTATATGTGATCACTTGGTGCAGAAGTGGGTCCACAACAATATTTCATCGGGGTCAAAACCATCCCCTAGTTAGGTTATTTTTTAACTCTGCAATTATAGCTCTGGCTTGTCTTTGCTGTAAAAGTTTGGTGATTAAGAACAGACACAGAGTACTGTCTTAAACTGCTTTAGGTGTCACTACTTATAATGCTTTTAGATAAGTTTTCTAAAGCTCCTAAATTTATAAGCCAAGTGATAAAGGCATATATCCTTTCAGGCAAGTACTTGTGGCTTCTTTACCTTGTTTCATTTCTTATGTTGAATCTATGTGGAAAAAAAACAGTGAAAAAAATACTTCTATGCACACGTCTGCATCAAGATCTAGGTAGGTCCAAGGCTTTTGGAATGGTGGTGGTGCAGTTAACAAAGCAAATGCAGAGATTCAACTTGTGCTTCAGCAAAACCCCAGCTATGATACCTATAAAGGATGTGTAGCACTTGTGAGACACTGTTATCTGGTGGCTTCCTTTTCCATCTCATTTGCCATCTTGTGTTTGGCAAGTCACAGGGGGGATAAATACCTAAGAGCTCATCCTAGTGTCACTCCTGCCTTATCCAGAGGGGCCTTCTGGTGTAACTGGAACACCAGCCTGCTCCATTCATTGTACCAGAGCTGGTTGCCTTGCAGCATCCAGTGCTCTCCAGGTTCAGTTGTCTATAATTTGGGATAATCATGGCCTGATACAGCTTGATCTTCTTTACCACCTGCAAAACTGAATTATCCTTTAAAGTTATATGTGTACATCTGTGGTTCTTTGAGACAGTAAAGAACGGGGATCATTGCACACGTGCAATAAACCCCTCTTCATTCAAGAGACAGTACGTCCAAAATGCAATTAGATGAATATGAACAAAACATATGATTACTCTCAAAATCCAGTAATTTCAAAATAATAGTGTGTTAATGATGATGATTCTCCTTTTTACTGTCCTTCCATGAATACCTGAAATGCTATTGCAGCATGTCAAAAGCGTGAGTTTTGATCCATCAGTAACATTCAGTTAACCATTAGAATAAGATTTGCCGGAGACAAAGTAGGAAAAGGTCAGTAATGAGTGAATTGTCTAATCAGGGAACAGAGTATAAATCAAACTATTTGAGTGCCCAGTCACACTTCGTAATGGTGTCAGCACAAACATCAAGTACTTGAGTGAATACTCATAGTACACAGCTTGATAAAAGTGGCATTTGTGCAAACCCTCACCAACACCAAGCACATTTGGAAAACTGTAGATCACCGTTGGACCATTCACTAAAGACTGAGGACAATGCAAGACAAAATTGCTATAATATTTAAGGGCTGAAATGAAGCAATAATTCAAAGGTAACTCCTGTTCCAAAGAGCATGCTCTCCAACACTCACACAGTAAGCAAAGTGAATAAATGTGTAAGCAAGAGGTGAAGATGTAGTACAAGGTCATGTACAGGTACTTTCAGATACAATTAATACACACAGACAAATGAAAGTTTGTTTTCCTTAACCTAACATACTAGCAATCCTGGGTTAAAAATATTCATTTTGCTGCTTGAGTAGGGAAATTTAGCAATACCAACCAAGTTTGGCATGACCAAAGCAGAACACGCAGCCATCTGCCCCATTGACCACAGACTGGATCACCTCAGCCACAGTCCCAGCACATACTTCAGCCTGTTACAGGTATAGGGAAAAAAAAAATTAAAAAAAAAAAGAGGAAAGAAAGAAATCACAAGCATTAACAATAATAAGAAAAATCATTCTTTTCACGAGAAAGTGGCAGTAATGTTTTCCCTGCTCCAGATACCATGTTGAAGTATCAAAAAATCTAATCCTGCTTGTCTTGTTCATGTGGCCTGTGCTGTTGATGGGAATGACATTACTTACGTAAGCACATGAAGCAGGACTTTTGTTCTGGATCAAGTAAGTTTCATTCACTGATGCATCAACATCCTTCATAGGATTAAAATAAATACACATATTGTAAGGGGATGTAGTTTGTTTGTTAGAAGTGCCTATTTATGGAATTTTAAAGTACAGTTTTGATTAAAAAATAATTCAACACTGAAGAACTTTTGCAGCCTCGATTATTTGCCCAATTATGGACTTAGTTCAATTCCACTAACATGTGGCTAAGGAATGTAAAGGGAACAAACAGCCTCTTTGGAATTAGCCAGGTGACTCAACATTATTATGAGTCTTCTCAGATTTTGCAGTAGTAGACTCCATTCTGAAGACTGTGGCAGTATTTTAAGAAGTACAGCACAGAAATTTACCCCAGGCATTCCTGGATTTAAGGTTCAAGCAGGCTGGGTGGTTGACAGTGCTCAACAGTGGATAAAACTCAATCAGAATTCACAGTTTAGGCCTTGATAAGAGGCACTTTGCATTTGACAGCACATCAAGTAAATTCACCCTGGTTCATGGCCACTTCTAGGCTATCTCTACAACAGAAAATAAAATGGGCCAAGAAAGGGACTGTTCACAGGCCAGCCCCTTGAACTGCATCCAGGCATTATTCTGCAAGTTGCCAGCTGCTTGGACTCTACAAGGTGAGGGAGTGACCCAATGATACAATTATGTGACAGTATTGTATACTTTCCAATGTTACTTTACTGTTTTACTGTCCTTACGGCATTGGGGTAACATAGTTCATCAAATCAAAGCCTAATAAAGACAAAAAACCAGAATATATACTCATGAATAAAGACTTGTGAATTAAAGTCCTCATTTTCTTATTCCAAACTGTACAATAGAACACTGTAAAAATAATCCCTTAGTTAATAGAGGACTGCATTAGAGAACTGCAGTTCTGATCATATCTCTGTAAACACCAAACAATAATATTTTATAATACACAGTAACTTGTTGATATTGAGGATTTTCCTATTAGGCAACCATTTATCACATTTATTGAATGTATAATTTTAGGAGAAATTATTTACAGTAAAGATTAAAGAAAGCACACCATTATTCAGCTAAGATTTAATAAACCGAATTCATTATTGATGATTTCATGGCAGACCAAATTCAGCCCTGGTATAAGTCCACTGGAAGTAATACTGCTGCAGCAGAAATCAATTTGGCTCTGGTGCACTCTGCTGCTTGGATAACTCTTCCGATCATACAGGGCCTACCTGTGACGCATCCTGAGGGAAAACGGCGTCAAAAGCAAACATCTTGGGTGGAACCTGGCTGCCCCTTTTCTGGAAAACATTCTGGCCTCCACAGGCCAGTGGGTCATACAGGGTGATTTGCTTCTTACGGGGGTCAACTTTTAAGAAAGAGCTGGACTCAGACGTGTCTCTGGCAAGAGTGGAAGAAATGCGCACCATGACTTTGACCTGTCAGCAAACACACAAAAACACGAGCACATTTCATTAGTCTGTTGGTTTCTCTACAACTGGTATGTTGAATGAATTTTCCAACTGCACTTGACCAAACCCTATTTGCTTGTTGTAGCTAGTGTCTCAGTGGAAGCCAGTGAACATGCAGGAAGTATTAGGCAGAATTTGTCCTAAAATTACAAAGTGAATGAAGCCAGAACTGTCAATCTATTTCAACAAGCAACTTGTGTATTGAGAACTCCAATGCACATCATGGTGTTTTAGCGTCAATGCTACCCAAGTACAATGAGGAAGCATTGCATCACCTTGTCTTACTCTTAATATAAACTGAAAATTAACCGCACCCTGGTGGCCCAATTAAGAAAGCTGAAAGATATTCTAGAGTGCTAAGCTTTCAGAACTGCTGTGGTTCCTACGAAACAGCCTGATCAATAAAAGCCCATAAAAGCCAGATCTATAATTTACACCTTTACAATTCTAATCCAAATGCAAAGATGAAGTCCACAGTTCTGAGTGCCATCATCAAAGAGTTGTGAAAAGAGCCCCATTTTAATGGTCAGATTTTGAAATTATCATCAAGGGAGTGAATGTAATAAGCGATAAAAGATTTGTTAAAACATGTTAGCTCACAACTCATTAAATAGCTACATAATAAGATGTTATTCCTGAGACAAAAAAAAATCTTCATCGATTTAATGAGGCTATGCTGTATCCTTAGCTGAGTTGGTAAGCAATTCAGATGTAAGTAAAACTGATGACTATCAATCTAGCTTTGGTTTCCCCCATAAATTCACCACCTGCAAGCATGTGAGCTCCTGACTTTGGAGGCAAACATCACCTCTCTGCCAGTTCTAGTCACATTGCACACACTTTCTCCTAGAGCATATTGGCTTTCACACCAGCCAGACAGAACTTTTATGTTAATGCTCCTTAATCATATGTCACTTCCACCAAACCCACCCATGTTTGGCATGCAAATGACCACAGAGGGTCATGTCAGCATAGGGTGGGAGCACATCTGCTGTTGGAATGGCAGACACATTCCAGCAGGAGGTTGTAGCCCCGAAGCTGGGCTGCAGCTCCTGTTGGTCTCACTGAGACAGGTGCTCTTTGTATGTAGGTCTCACTTCATGCTGGCCCAAGCTCACCCTGCATGCAAATAAATCAGCTGCTTTGAGAAGTAAAATCAAGAAAAAATCATTTTTCACACAACTCCTTAGAAGACAACAGAATGAGACCAGAGAACAACTGATATTATTCAGTATTTCTGTGATGTCCTCTCTGTATGTCAGTGAGTCAAGCTGGTAATTTGACTCCAG